>VXAX01007844.1:512126-534847 GCA_013399835.1 Leptocoma aspasia | reverse complement strand
AAGGGTCCGGGACAGAGCCCGGGAGTGCCGGGAGAGAGCCCGGGAGTGCCGGGGAAGGGTCCGGGACAGAGCCCGGGAGTGCCGGGAGGGAGCCTGGGAGTGCCGGGGAAGGGTCCGGGACAGAGCCCGGGAGTGCCGGGGAAGGGTCCGGGACAGAGCCCGGGAGTGCCGGGAGGGAGCCTGGGAGTGCCGGGGAAGGGTCCGGGACAGAGCCCGGCACTGCCGCCCCCGGGGCCGCCGGGCACACGGCAGCGCTGCCTCTCGCTCTCGGAGCGTTTCGGTTCGGGTCAGGTGGGATTTTCCCCTTGCCAGACACACCAGGTCACTGTGATTTAACTGAACTTCTGCAGAGTACAGAAACAACCTCTCGTGGTCAGGTTACAAGGTTATACGTTTAGATTCTTGCTTCTGTGCTGTGTATTCAGCCCATCCCCACTCTTTGCAATAACTGCATGTTTTAAAAATTTAGCTCTTATCAAATTTTAATTAGGGGTAATGCTTCATTTTGCCATATGGGTCCCACAGCATCTCTCAAATTCCCTCTAAATACAGACTGATGCCCTGGCTCTCAGCCCTTTTTAAAAATCCCATTACTCCAGCAGACAGAGCAGGTCTCTTTGAAGTCGTGACCCAGTTCTTATATGCAGTCTTGGAAGTTATCCCTGAACTTGGATTTGTGTGGTTACATGTGCCTCCCTGCTTTCAGATTATTTTAAGGAGGTCAAAACATCATGGGACTCATAATGAAATGACAGAAAGAAACACTGTCTGCATCCCCTGCCCATTCCCTTTGCCTGCAGCCATCCAGGTGGTGGAACACTGGGCTGATCCCAGGGTTTTACAGAACACAGCTCAGTACTGCTTTTTCACCTAGTTAGTGCCAGCCCTGCTGCAGCAGCACCACTGACTGGGTTATTTAGAGGAGGAGTTTGTATTTCACACAGGGTGGGATTTAACTCTACAAAGGTTTACTCAGACCACTTTAATCCAATGTCCCACCTTAGTGAAAATAGTCAGATGCCAAAAGTGAGGAATTCATACAAGCCTGGTACTGCAGGGGAGCAAGCTTTTCCAAAAGGCTTGGTAATAGGAAACTATAATACCCCAGCCACTAAAACATTATTCCCCACACTAGTGAGGAATGGTTCCTGGCAAGCAATCCCCTCCTCTGGACTTTCCTCCTCCTCCTCCCACCACACACGTTTCCATTTTTCATTCCACTGCTGCTCCTCTACCTTTATCCAGCACCTGTTAACTCAGAAGGGAGAAGGCAGTCTGTGAAAACCAATGCAAGCTTGGACCTGTACACAAAATGAAGGTGGCTTAACAACATTAATTAACTCAGTGTTAGCAGGCACTGCTTCAGAGCCCAGGCAGGGCATCCCGTGTCCCCAGGGCAGCTCTCTGCCCTTTGAAGCCCAAGTCACCCTCAGCCTGTGCAGGGAAATAAACAAAAACTGAACACCAGCACCAAGCTGGAGTTGAATCTGAAATCCTTTGTTGTTTCCACCTGGCTTGGGAACATTTTCAGCAATATCTCATCAGGGACAATATTTCTTCTCCTCTGACACCACCGGGGAACAGTGTATTGATGTTATCTAATGGAATATTTTAATCCTACCTGGCAGTAACATGTGTAGCTGGTAGTTTTAATAATAAATTAAAAGTTTTTTTCCCCCTCTGAAGAACTATATGCAATTTCTGTTGATTGCATGGCACATATATGTTTTAAAATATCCCAAGCTACTTTCAAAAAAAATCAGTCCCAACTAACAATAAAAGAGAGGATTTGGCCTTGTAAAGGTGGTTTGATATGTCTCAGAATTAAATCTGCACTAAATATCCACTTTAGATTTGTATCTGCTGATAATTATTTCCAGTACTTCCTTTCTTAATGAACTTAAATGCATCACTGCCATTATAATGTCACTTATGGGCATTTTAGTTCAAATGTTTTCAATTTATCATGTACTTGTAACCCACTGACTTCCAGAGATGAGTGGAGACAACAATTTCAACACTAACTTTGTCATTTGGTGCCTGGAGAGGTTTTTTTTTCTGTGCAACCATTAAAGCTATCCACTGTAACAGTGCTTCAAACACTTGGAAAAAACCCTTACACAGTCTATGGTCTAGAACAGGAAGTAATGTGTTCCTTCTTGAATAATATGGGATGGATATAACAACTTCCTGATCAGAAAGCTGTTTCAAGTTCAATTTTTATTTCTATTTTTTAAAAATGCCATTTGATAGGGTATTACATTAGGTCAAAGGTAATATTTTAGAGGACATTATACATTCATCTTGAGTAGGTACTAGATTCCTGTGCAGCATTTCACAAAACGACACTATTTCTGAGGTGACTTTGTCCCATCACAGACGATGTGTGTGAGCTGGGTGAGTTCCTGGTGTCCTGCCCGGGCGTGGCTCTGGGTGCTGCCATCCTGGAGCTGCTGCCATTCCTCAGCCCCATGGGCTGTGGGAGAAGGAAAGCAGGACGGGCTGGGAGCCTTCTCCCGGTTCTGCAGCTCCGGGGCCGTCCCTGGAGCTCCCCTGCCCTGCCCGAGCTTCCCCAGGTGCCCAGCTGTGGGGTTCGCCAGCTGTGGGGTTTTGCCAGCTGTGGGGTTCGCCAGCTGTGGGGTTTTGCCAGCTGTACATTTTTGCAATCTGTGGGGTTTTTACCAGCTGTGGGGTTTTTACCAGCTGTGGGGTTTTTGCATTCCCACCTTGTCCTTCTCCTTCACTCTGTCTTCTGTCTTTTAATCACTTCTGGTTTGTCCTGCTGCTGCTGGGTTGGGTACTGTGCAGAGATCTGTACTGTACTGTGCCAAAATCCTGCTCTCTTTTGCTCATCACCTACATTAGCCGTTGCTAATTGCAGTGGGATCAGGACATTGATGACTTTGGGAAATGAGGGCACTCTGTGCCTCAGAGTCAGTTCTGATGAAGCAGGAGGGTTTTTTTAGTCCATGCTTTCATGCCTTGAGTGCTTTTAAAACAAACAGAATCTGCTTCTTATTAAACTGTATTGTTTGGTTTTGTTGGGTTTTGTTGGGTTTTTTCCTTTTTATTTTTTTCCCCTTCCTTTGTTATACACCATGATTTCATCTGAGAATATTTTTGTTAACACAAAGTGGAATTACTAAACTTTCTGATTTAGGTTTTGCTTAAACACGAGCTGCCCCTGGTGATGTTTATACAGATTATGTGGTTACACAATGGTACAGGGCTCCTTAACTGATTTCAAAAGACCCTACACATGAAAAATATATGTGCAGGGTTTTTTGGAGGGAATTGGCACCTCTAATTCAACTGGTATAGAAAAAGCAGTTTCCTGCACATGAATTCTGAATAAAGTGCCACATTAGCAAAAGGAAAAAAATAATATAAAAGCTAAATTAAAATGGTGACATGTAATTTGCCTACATTTAAGGTCAGAGTTACCATTATGTTCTGGTTCCAGATTCTGTCAAAGCAGTGCAAAGTTTATCTTTTAAAATAGCACTGTTATTATATAAACCAAACAGCAGAGTTGTTTTATAAACCTGTAGAAGATGGTTATCTATGTTACTCCCAGGTAACCTGTGCCTGTTTGCCTGCAGATGGTTTTCCATATTGTCCATATCAAAAATGTCCATCAGTGCTGGCACTGAGCCTCTGGATGATCAGTGACAAGGGCTCTCTATGGAGCAAGGCAAGAGAAAGTGCTGGAAAAGTGAGGAAGCAACAGTGTGGAACTTTGGAGACATAGCACACATGGTTAACAACGTGGTAACTTGGAAGTTTTTCCAAGTGTGTACTTAATTTCCACTAAAGACTTTATTCTGCATTTTCTAAAATTCTGTTATTATCCACCTACTATTATGAAATTCTGTAGAGGTTTGGAATTGTGGAGAGAGAACTCCTGTTACAAGTCATGCTCTCACTCATGCTTTAGATATTGATTATTATTATTAGTAGTAATAATTATAACAACAATACCCTGCAGCAGTAATTCTGGCAGTGCTGAACTATAAACATGGAGGTAAATAACAAGCCAGGATAATTCCCTTAGTCTCAAACCTCAGATACAGTTTATAGAGCAGAATGAGTCAGTGGGAAGGACCTGCTTTTACGTATCCTTCTTCTCTGAGAGGAAGCACAGGGAGGAACACAGCAGTGTTGGATATTTGGATTCATTTCAGTTTTGAAGATGGTAGGCTTTTTGATGAGAAATTTGGAATGTATTTTACCAATCCCCACAGGGATACAAAAAAAAATAATATGGTATACAATCTTTATATCTCTTTTAACCATCTGATTTATTGTCTGTTCATAATGTCCTGTTTGTCAAGCAGCTGGAAACTTAAAAAAAAAAAACAAAAAAAAAACTTGGAGGTTTTTATAGAGCCCAGGATTTTCAGGGATGGTAATTCCTGAAGTTCAGCATCCTAAAAAATGCAAGAAAAAGGTTTCCCCAGCTCACTGCTTTACTGGAAATGCTATTTCCTATTAGAAACCCCACTTCCTATTAGAAATCCCGTCCAGTTACAGTCTGTTGCCCCAAAGTCATATGAGGAGTTCACAGGATTTAATTGGGTTGTCCACACAGGAAGAATGTGGCATATCAGAAATTGCTAATTAGAGAAATTGGGATTTTCAGAAATGCCAAGGAGATTCAGAAGTGTAAGTGCCAGTCCACAGTTTTCTAAGTATTTCAGTTAATTTAAATTCACTGATGTTATAATTACTATATTCACTGAGATGCTGTTGCAGACACTAATGGTTAAAAAAAAGTGTTCTGTTAAGACACTGAATTTTGTTTCCCCTGATGTCAGTGGGAATGGGAATGGATTTAAATTTTGCCATTTCCATTAAGCAAAATCAAAAATCCAATAGGCAATTTCCTGCCATAAAAAGATCTGAGAGAACAGATGGAGGAAGAATAATCTAATTGAGATGCATTTTCTTTTTTGCTAGCTTGCTCTGTTTCATTTTTAAGAGCATACCTAAAATGTCTTCTTCCACAAAGAGAGCTTGTTCATTAGGTCTTAAAATAAATGACAAGCAAAAAGCTTTTTTACAAATCCAGAATGCTCATGGTGATAGCAGATATTTTTAATAACTGATTAACACCATGAAAACTCAAACAAAAAGGGTGAAGCACTCTGTTGAAGACAGCCCAGTGAAGCTTTCACCAGCAGCAGGCTCTTCTGACTCATTCTTTCTACTGCAATAGAAAATGCAGTTGCTGCAGAGGAATGAAGGATCTCATTCATGTCTAGGGGTCAGGGAAAAGGAAAGACCAGAGGCCAAGTTTTCCTCCCACAGCTGAATTACAGAAGGGGTTACTCCTTCTCTCTCTCATTCTGTCCTTCCAAATCTCTGATGGTTGTAGTGGGACGTGTTAAAATCTCCAGTCATTGATTTTGTTGATGATGGATTGACTTTGTGTTACAGATACATTTTCAGAAGGTGTTGAGTTATAACAACTAAGTTTAACACTTAAAATGAAATGGAGCTTTGCAGGGAAGGAAGGAAAAGCAATTTATCCATTAGGCTACTTAGATTGCCCAGAAGTCTTTGTAACCCTTCAAAATCCTTCACAAACATTTTGAGAGCTTTCAGGAAGATTAATTTTATTTTCTCTAAGTATGCTTATTTGGGTTTCTTTTCCGTGTAAGGTGAATCCTACAGAGACAGCATAAAGGGATTATAAAGTGCCCCCTTCACAAGTGGCCACCACCATCCAGCTGTGGTAGCTGGAAGCTAAATAGAAATGGAGGGAGGGGGGATGTTCTTTGAGAATGAGGACGTGATGCAGGAAGTTGGTCTCTTCCTCTGGCTTTAGAGGGGTATTAGTCCATCCATTTCAGACATCAGATTTATTTGTTTATGTTGGAAACATCTTCCAGCTAAGGAAGAGAAGCAGAGATTCTCTGAAAATGTTTTATATGACTCAAATTAGGCAATAATTAAACTGTTTTAATTAGATGTTCCAAACTGTTTATGGAAGACAGGAATCTTACCTTTCTAACGTGGGCCCTTTAGTTTGAGAAACTCTAGACTGAGAGTCTCAAAGTTGGGCAATATCCCTCAGGTATGCAGAAGAGGAAGGTATGGATGTGGATATGGTAAAATCAGCTCTGGAAACACTGCTGGCAGGGAGTCTGAGCCCACCTGAGCTGGGCTGAAAACCCACTGTATCTTCTGACACACTCAGAGAAAATCTTGCACATTGGAGGAAGAATCTGTAGTCAGCATCTGTAGTCAGAGATGCTGCATTTTCCTGCCTGCCCAAAAGTTTTAAGTTTATGATCTTATGTGTCTAATTTCCTACTCCATGCTCAAAAACTGCACGACTCTAAGAACTTCAGGCTTTGTTCATGAGTGTGAATCACATCCACAGAAACACAAAGGGTAGGGCAGCACATGTAAATGCAATTTGGAAATAAAGATACAAGAACTAGCTAAAGAGAGGTGAAACAGCCTCACCTACCCTGACAATCTATTCATAACCTCTAGCTAGAAAATTAGAAGAGTATTTTGGGACAGTCCTCAGCCAGCAGAGTCCTCCTAGAGGGAATAATTTCTCCAGTATAATTTAGATAAAACTCTGGGGCCCTTACCTACCCTAGAACTAGGAGCTAAAATAATAACTCACCTTCCACCCACCCACTGTACGTATTCAAAATGATGAGCCAAAAACTGTGAACTAGGTTACACAGCAACAGAATAAGGCACAGACATCCCAGATGTTACTGAAGTAGGTGCAATGACAGAAAAAATATGAGATAATGTAAGTAGAGAACAGACACTGAATTGCACTAGATGAGAAGACTCTTAATAATCTGATAATACTAATTTATGGATTATCTAATTATTTGAACAGATCAGTCCATAACTATGTACACCTTGGTAACCTGCTCCTGTAGAGCAAACTGTCCTTGGTTTGTGTGTGCGTGTGCAGTAAAGGAGAGATATTCAGAGGAGCCTGAGAATGTCCCAAAAGATCCTCCAAAGCTTGTATTTCCCTAAAGTTCTATAAGATCTTTCACAAACATTGATTATATGTTCTCCTACACAAGAGTAGACTCAGAGACAGTGGCCAAGTGTTCACTTTGCTGAGCCTGCCCCTCAAAAGGCATAACTGTATCATGGAAAAGCACATTTGGTCCTTTGCAGAGTGAAGAAATCACACAGTGAACGGTGAAAAAAACCCATTTTGTTGCCACCAGACAGAGGTTGAGTAAAGCAAACTCTCCAGTCGAATAGCAGATACCATGCAATCACCTTTTCATGTATAAAGAAAGACCAGCAGGCTGTGGGAGCTTAGGAAATGTAATTTCTATTTTTTAGCTTGTTTAATGCTTGGCTTGGCCACAAAGAGGTTTTTACAAGAACCTCTAGACAGCGCTTGGTGTAACACTATTTTTAAATGTTTGACCATTTTTCTGACACTCTCAGGGCACCACGGCGTGCCACAGCATTAAGCATTGTTAGGATTTCTCTAAAAATTCCTCGGTTTCCCCCGTGCTGTGCCGAGCCCGCCGAGCCAGCAGGTGTGGCTGTGGAGCCTCTGGAAACGCAGGGATTTGTCCCGCCAGTGCCGAGGCTGCGGAGCGATGCCACCGCTTGTCCCTCCCAGCGAGGATGCTCCGAGCAGCTGCGCGTTTGCCTTCTCCCTGGGAAATCCCGGGGGAACACCAGCGTGTTCGTCCTCGCCTTTTACACAGACACAGAGTCGGGATTTGTGCTGCAAAGGAAAACTCTTGGTTCTGTCCCTTGCTAACAAGCTCCATTTTTAGCGCGCACAATTGCCATTATGCTTGCAACTATTCAGGAGGGATTCGGCTCTCTGAGTTGTTTAATAGCAGGTTCACTTTAGATGCCGGCATATGGTTTAAGAGAAAATGTTATTTAATATAGCTTAAAAAATCACCATTTGCTATCTGATTCTTACCAGACCTGAAAGCCAACTTCTCACAAGAAACAAAATCAAATTCTCCTTCAAAGCACAGAGTAACAGCAGAGATGTAGAACTACTGAAAGATGGGAAATGCTGATTTTAATGCCTGTCAGAATGGTGCAGGATTTGGGAAGGTGAGAACTGCTCTTCTTAAAATATTTATTGCTGCATAAAATTGTTATCATTATTACAACCCACTGGTGATTTTAAACACCAGCATGAGAAACATTTTCACTTTTTAAAGGATCTCCCAGATAGGGATATGAGACATCCTTTAGGGGGCTGTGCATTGTTATGGAATATTTCTCTTGCAGACAATCCTCTGCTGTTTTATTCCAGATATGTTAAGAAACTGCTGGACTGAGTGTTCCAGCTGATGTTTTGTCATAGTTTCCAAAAATAAAAGAAAGTAAATGAAGGTTGTATGAAAGCAGTTGAGATTGTGGAGTCAGCAGTTGCTGAGCTGACTTAACTTGGAATAACAGCCACTGAAAAAAAACAACAAAACTTGGCTCATAGGAATTTCCTGAACTGGAACAGTCAACAGGATTATTTTTAGTTCAGGTTTTAATGTTTTATTATTTAAAGGGAAAACAGTTTCCAGATGAAAAACATTCTGTATAGTTTGAACAAAAGGTATTTTCTTACATGCTAATCTTTAAACAACAAATTTTCACAGGGTATGCTTTCTCAACTACCTCTGTTTCTGAAGTGTTCCAGTCCCAGCATCATTAACAAAAATAAAGGTAATGTGAAAAACTGAGACAGGACACTTTAGCCAAAGGCTGGTTTGGATGTAGTTTTATAGTGAGGTGAGGACATGCTTGAGTTACGGGTCCAGCATTGCCCAGGAAGCCTCTTCACTCCTAAACACTGATTATGAGCTGTAGTTTGGTGAGCAGGGTGACAGACATGAGTCATTAAAAATATTTATTTAATATTTTTTGTTGTTAAATATCTGATATTTAAATATGAACAGTGAAATTGCCTATTTAGACTCTGTAGTCTAATTTTGTATCTGTTTATTCTGTATAATTAGGGGGCAGATTTAGCTTTGGCTGTAGCCTTTTATCCCAACAACTAAACATGTTTCATTTGTGTTCTGAAGTTATATTTCAAAATGATTTCAAAACAAATATTTGGTACAGCTTGATCAATGTTTCTCTTGGCCAAAGTCCCGTTGTTTCTCTCCAGTCGCACATCTTTCCCTAAGCTGTGCTGTGGGGTTGTGCAGTGAACCCAGTCAAGGACCTGATCTGGATTTAAATAACCTGACCAAAGATGGGTATTTTGAGCTTGGACCCTTCTCCTGCAAGAAATCTCATGGGGATGCTGTGGCACCACTGAGGCTGTGGCCTGGGAGGGACACAGTGAGAAGAGGGGCAGCTTCACCCAGGACATGGAACCACAGCCTTGGCTTTTCAAACTGAAACCCCAACAGGGACTTGAACCCATCCAGTACCTAAAGAAAAAAAAAAAAAAAAGAAAACAAAACGTAATTGCATAGCTATGATACTGCAGTCTTGTTTTAATTCTGTTTCTCCAATATCCATGCCTAAAATAACTGAGTGTACCATGAATTAATGGCATGCTACAGGGATTAGTACACACAGAAAACACATGAGGAATTGGCACAATAACCTAAGAGTAGGGAAAGCGTGCAAACATGCATTTCTGGGAGGAGGATCTACTTGGAGAACATAAATTGCAAACAAACAAAAAAGCTAACAGAAAATTAGTAGGTATTTTATAGTTATCTTGGTGTTTTCTGTTACCAGCCCTGAGTGCTGGTGGATTTGCAGCAAGAGGAGCAGTTACACATTAACAGCCGAGTCACCACAGCATGATCCAAGATTGTAACTGAGCACGAGGTAGAGGCAGTAAAAGAAACTGGAACTAGGAAAATACTTGGTGGAGATGAGTTAAACTGCTGTTCCACATGTTCAGCTGAAACTGGAAGGAGTTTGGGTGTACTGAAAATGTGTTATTGGGACTGTATGTCTTGTAGGGGCTCCCTTGTCCATCCTGCATTTTTGAGGGAAAGCAATTTCTGCTTGATCATGATGTTATCTGGTATCACGAGGTGTCTGTAAAGTATTTAAAGAATCTTGCTGAGCAGCAAAGCTCATGCAATAAGGAAACTAGAAGAGTTAATGAGTTGTGAAGTCTAGAAGACTTTGTTTATCACAGGAATTAGGATGTCAGTTCCTCTTGCAATCAATTTTCCTATTTGTTGTCACATATTTAAAATTTTTCATTAGCTTTCCCCTGTTGCATGTTCCAGGTGGTCACTGGAAAAATTGCTAGGAAAAAAAAGTACAAGCAACCTAAGCTGAATAGTAGGACATAGTAAAATGCTATGGAAAGTCTGGAATGTTAAAAAAATTAACACGGTTAAAAAATAAAGAGCCCTGTTGTTATGTTTAAGTTTAAAACAAATATTTGTGACTACTTAAATTCAGCCATTACAATATAAAGTTTTGAAATATTAACTGTTTTGCAGGTTTCTTGGCAACTAAAAGTCACACCATCAAAATTAGGGCAATTTTGGTGCATCTTAATTTCTTCCTCTTTATTCTTGCATTGTTTATTAAACTTAAGCACTAGGATAATGCTGCCCTTTCCTTCTTGCTCCCTGGCCTGTAATTTGCTTCCCGCTGTTACTATTTGTGAAGTGTATATCCTGCACATGGCTTGAATTTACCAACACCAGGCTAGTACAGCCCCATGCCCTGTGCTCAGATACTGGGAGAATTAGAGGAGATTACATCCAGATTTAAATGCTAGGCTATTTTTAAATGCTCTTCCTCTCCTAATGCATTTTCTTGTATAATCCTATCTAAAAATTTATTCTGAGGGCCTGGGGTAAGTAGGGAACTGGGGGCTTAATGTCACCAAATCCAGAAAAAGCTTCCATGGGCTTGGGGTTGGACTTAGAGCTCAGAAAACCAGATTTCATTCACTGGATCTCAGCTCAGAAGAAGGAAGAACATACCTTAAAGATCCCAGAAAGAAAAACGATATCTATGAGGCTGAAAAAAAATTTGAAAGGGAGGCTGAGCTAGCAAATCCTCCAAAAATAAATAATAACATCTTTTCCATTTTAAATGACCAGCTGGATCTGATGCCAGCCTAACAGTCTGGATCATGTTCCTTCCTTGTTGTGCTGCTGGCTGAGATGGTTTGGGGTAAATAATGTCATTGCTGAACACTGATTCCTCACCTGTGAAGTGGTATTGACTTTACAAAGCTCACTGAGAGCGACTGATGGAAAATGTTATTCTAAGTTGGTAATAAAATATGATGCTTTTCATACAAAATACCAGTATCTGAATTATTTTAGAAATGTGCTCATTGTGTTCAGATCCAAGCAATTATCAGGTTTTAGAAGGGTGGTGAGAGAAGACCAGATAATCAGTTAATCTCTGCTGTTAAATGCTTTGGCCCTGGGAAATTAAAAATTCTTTCCTGTATGCTGTATGCCTCCCACCACTCTGCAGAGTTAGCAAATAGGACACCATGGAAAGAGGAAATCCTAACACAAGCAGGAACCTCTTTGTTGGAAGAAAACTGGGCGGGGGAAAAAGGTTCTTTTGTGAGTAAGGTGGAAATAAAGTACCTAATACAAAAACATCTGTTGCACTCAGTGATTCTGTGAAGGCACGTCCAGATCCCAGAGTCACCCGTGCAGGAGGTCACACCCACCATGCTGCTCTTTGCCACAAGTTTCTATCTATTTGGGTTTAATTATTTTCTGCAGAAGAGCTGATAACAAAATGATTAAGTATTTTACTGTGTATAGGGGTAAATGTTTAATAAAAACATCACAGTTGCTTGACTGCAGAAGTGTATTTTCCAAGTGAAAAACCTGATTTTCAGCAAATGTGTCAGGCAAAGAGCACTTTACCTTACCTGCACCAAGCATTATTTTGGAGGGTTTCTAATATTTCCTTTCTAGCTGGTTTGGGTGTTACAGAGAGATCCAACAGGGGAAAAGCTGCATCAGCTGTTGGAAAGAAAATAGTTATTGTCCTTGTGTAAGGTTTTTGGACTTGTTGGTTAATTCTGTCCTTTGTTCTGTTGCATAGGGAGCCTACGCAGGCTGTGATGAGACAAAATTACATCAGATATACAAACATCCTCTCAAAATTCAGAACTCATATCTCCCCTGGAGTCCCTTGAATACAGCAGCTAATTATCTCATGGAATGTGGTCTGCCACAGTTTGAAGAGCACCAAAGTGATGCCAAAGGAGAGACAGCTCATTAAACCCATAGGTTTGCTTAAATGGTGTGAATATTTCTCCAGATCAGAAGTCCTTTTCAAGGGGAGGAAGGATGGGGTTAAAGTAGGGAAGTGAGAAAGAGCCAGAGCAAGAGCCATTCCTCAGCTGGGAGCTACAGGAGAAGCATGGGGAAGAGAAAGGAAAGCAAGGAAAAGGGAGTGACACATCTCATCCAGTGGTAGGCGAAGATTTGAGCACCATATATCAGGTTCCCTGGCAAAGCCTGCTGCTATTTAAAGCAATGCTCTGCTTTGTTCTGGGGGGGGTGAGGTGTGTTCTGTTCTGAAACCATTAACCATCCTGTTTTTCATTTCCTTACACCAGGCAGAGAAGCTTCAGTACATTCAGTAGTTGAATACTGAAAATTTGAAAACCTGAGATCTTGGTGACAGATAAATATTACAGTTTATAAAAGATAAATAGTACAGTTAATAAACATATTATTCTTTCAAGGCCTAGGGACAAATGCAGCATTACTGAAGATGGAAACAATTTGGTTGATATCACTGGAGCTGAACACACTTAAGCCAGAATGAAACATATAATCCCTTGTGACCTCTCAATTATTCCCACACAGCCTAACAGTGATTTCACAGATCACACTGATGGGAAATATAATTTAAACTTTCTGTGCTATGTGTGCTCATCCCTTTAACTTCCTTACTCAGTCGTCACCAAGGCAAGTTAATCTGTAGGATATTTTAGTTGGAGTTAAGGGCTGCAGCAGAGACACTCGTGCCCATTGTGAGCCTTTGTGCTCTTTCCAGTACTATTTTCCCTGATGATTTCATCCCTATCCTAGTGACTGATTATCAGAGGAGTAGCCTTTGTATGCAGGAGACAATGTATTGATTGCTAGCCATGGTGAGCTGTGTGGGAGACGGGTATTATGTATTGACAGCTGGAGCTTGCTGAGTAAAGAATCACCAGCACAAGACATTTGCTGTAGCTTTCCATAGATAAAAAAACATTTTGGGAATAAAATAGAAATTTTCAAAGTGTAGCTAACACAAGTCTCACTCAAATATTTACAGTTAAGCATAAATATTTTACAAGATTTAGGAAAATCTAGCCGTGTCCACTGCTGCATATAAAACTCATTCATCTCCTTTTGGTTTTTCTTTTTCTGTCTGAAAAGCTTTAGAAATTAAACCCCCTTTCTCAACAGAAATAAGGATGTTTGTTCTCTGCACTTTTGAAATAGTTTGTTATCTCCTGGGTAGCATCTTGATTCCTGGATAATATAACTGGCAAGATATTCACTGCTTTTTATCAGTATCAATATTTAATTTGGATTGTCTGCCTTAAATCTTCTTCTGAAATCGTGTCGAATCCAACCCCTCTTGTTACACCATTCTTAATACTAGACCAGCTGGCTTGTGCTTCTTAATATCTACTCTTTTTTTTAAACTCATCAGACATTATATTGTCCCCCTTTGCTGCCACATAAAATCCACAGGTGAACAGCCAAAAAAAGGTTCAATGTAGGGCATGTGAAATGTTCTGGCATGAAGAAACACCCTTTTCTAGCTGGGTTGGTCATATGATTGGTATTTGGCAGAGAGTCATAGCATGACTCAGTGAAATCTTTTCAACAGTGAAGCTGCTCATATAGTAAACATTCCCAAGCACTAGACTGTAGAGTTTTACTTCACCCAAGTAAAATCCCATTATATTAAATTATAATATGGAGACATTCTCTACATTAAATTAATGGATGCAGCTCTTCAAGGTCTCTCCATCTGTTCTATCCTTTAATTACAAAACCAAAGAAGCACAATTCACAATCCTGTGATAAAAAAGGGATTTGGATGCACAGGGACTACCAGTGTCTGCTACACATGTGGTCTCACTTCAGAATAAGCTGTACTTTGCTGGAAGCACCCCTACTTCAAAAATATGAATTAGTAGTTTCAGTCACTCCCTCACCTAGAAATCTCATTGTCAGTGCTGTGGTTCTGACATCTTACACAGAGATGCTTTTCAGACTAAGTGAAATTACCTTTGTGTCTGCAGGACACTGAACACTGCAGAATCTCCTGAGACAAGTGAAAAGCCATGTTACACATACCCTCTCTCAGTACTTTTTTAGAGAAGCTATCCTCTCTACAAGGAATGTATATATGTATATATATATTTCTTCTGGATTATATGTATAAAGAATTAACATTAAAACAGATTAACAAAATGCAAGTATTTGCATTCAGTAACATTGCCCAGAAGCTTTTTCACAGACATAATAATGAATTTGTTTTCCTAATGTGACTTTGCTCTTTAAGATACCTTACACTTTGAAGAAAGAGTATTTCAGTTTAGAAAATCTGCTCATATAACTAGCAAAATTACTAGTAGGTGTAACACTTCACAGAAGAGAAAGTAGGAGTTGAAATGGTCTTGAAGATCTTTAAACAGATACAAGAGACATCCTCTCCTGTCTCCTGATCTGTTCACCAGCCCATGGTGCCTCCTGCTCTACTGGTTTCATAGTACAGAGAACAAGAGTTATTTTCTTTAACACAGAAGTGCATTAAATAGTCCCATAAAACCAGAAGAACTTGTTTTGGAAGAAGTCAGCCCTATCTCAAGGCTACTGTAATGTACACACCTTTATTGTGGAAATTCTTTCACTTGGTATATTAATTACACATTAGTAATTCTTGGTATATTTTGGTACATTTCCTGACTGTCTTCAGTTGGACACTGTCAAAAAAATAGAGCTGTAGGAGCTATGCCAGTGAAGTTTTTCTGCCTACTAGAAGAAAAAATATGAGTGATTTTCTGCTGTAATAGATAAGATTTGTTAAAGGAGTGTAACTATAATCAGGACAGACAGGGCCATTTATGAAAAGGGACTTCTTATAGGAACAGCTCCATCACAAGAATGGCCAATTTAACTCCCATGCTGTTGAGAATAACTTGTACTGCATCTGATGCCTGGAAGGTGATGTTTCTGGAATAAATGTTCTTCTGAGAAGGTTCAGATGGATTTTTTGAAGATTATTTTTGATGGTAAATTCAAATCAAAGTTGAACTTGCTGGGCAGTGTCCCACAGCATGAGGCCAGTGATTGCGTGCTGGGGAGCCTCCCTTGTGAAGCTGGAAACTCCCTCTCATTCTGCAGGGCTGAGATCAATCACTGCTGTGACAGGCCCTGATTGCCTCTCACTCACTCCTGATACAGATGCATTCACTGTTGAACTGAAAAATTATAATTGCTCAAGTTAATGACAGTTTCCTGAAACCAGTTCTTCTCTCTGATAATACACCTGATAACATCATTTAACTATGGAATAATTAGTCATCCAGTGAAAACAACAGTCATAACCTCATTGATCTTTTCAGTTTGTAATCTGAGGAGGAAAACCACACTGGTTAAGCGTACAAATTAACGTTATGCATGTGCTAGATATGGACACCTGAGAGTAAATCTCTGCGTGCCCCAGCAGCAGGGTTAGAACTGGTTCTGCCTTTGGGCACAGCAAGACTGAGCTCTGGATGCCCTTAGTGCCAGGGAGGACTCAGATGGTTACTCAGCTCAAGCTGAGTGTGCACTTGGGCAGCCCAGCACAAACCCAGCTTTAAACCTGCAAACTTTTAGGGTTGGTTGGTTTGGGCATCCAGCAGCCAGGTGTGAGTAGCACCTGCATGACAAACCTGCAGTTCAGTACAGGGGTGATGGGGCTAACAGGGAATGCCACTTTGCCACTGAAAGAGCTCAGCAGTTACCACTGATGCTATAATACATCTCTAAGGATGCTCCCTCAGAGAGTTCCCAGTGCCAGCTGAAATGCCAAGAATTTTGGCATTACCATCTACCAGTGAGATTAATGTGTCACTCTTCATAGCCATTTCTCATTCTTTTGCCAAATCTGAGATTTTTATTAGTCAAATGTATAACAGTGTATTTTTTATTTTTCATTATATTTATCTTATGCAGAACTCCAGGGAGAAAAAGCAGTTTAAAATTACATTTTTAGAGCTCATGAGGTATTGCAGATCATTTGGCTGATCCAATTCAGTGAGGCTGAAAAGAGGGAAGAAAGGAAGTTATGGACAGGAAAAGGGATAGAGGAGAACAACAGTAATCAGGAAGAATAAATGCTAGCTTTGATGTGAAAAGGATGTTGATCAAGAAAGGAGGTCACAACATGCAATGAAATAGAAGATGAAAAAAAATTATTATTCAAATAGAATAAATCAGGTTTTGTTGTTATTGCGATCACATGGAGAGCAGGGGAGCTTGTTACAGCTGAAGGGAGGTATCTAATATTCTCAGGATTGATCACTACCTCTTCCCAACATTTTTCATCCTTCCCAAGTCACATGTGTTTGATGAATATGATGAAGAAAGGTGAGGAAAGGTGACACAGCTCATGGCTGGAGGGATAAATGGTCTTAGCTACTAAAAATGGAGATGAGACAGTACTTTGTGAATGAACAGTGTTACTAATGCTACTAATGAGAAACCTCAGGTTTATCAAGTGCAGCTCTCCACCTGGAGTTATTCTCTTTCTAAGTAATTTACTATTGTTGTTACATTTTGCATTTTTATATATTTACTATTATTACACTCACAAATATTTGGAGTGTCATTGAGTTGGAATGACCAGCAGTTTCTGCTTAGGCAGTTTACCTAAGGATCCTTGTGACTGACAACACAGGATTTTGTAATTCCAGAGCTCAGGCAGTCTACACATTTTGATATTAATTAATATATTTTTAAATTAATATTAAAATGGCTCATCAAAAAAGGAAGAGACAGTTCTATCTAGACTCTGTATAACCCAGCTACAGTATTACAAATAATTTCAGGTTGCCACAGCATGTTCTTCCACTCCACACTTAAAATAAACTTTTTGGTGAGAACACTGTTATGTAAGGCTTCAAATGAGATTTGGAACAATAAGAATTATCCAGCTTGCCACCTATTTTTAATGCCTAAGATGAAAGGCACTGAAATTCTGAATGAGAATATTCAAAGAGCAAAGCACAGCAGTGAACCCACCTATAACAATTAGATCTGATTCAGTATTAGGTTAAAAATAAGGTCAGGTTCTTATTTGTAATTAGCTATTACTAATAATACAATTGTTAACCACAGTGAAGCAAAATCAGGATCTAAGTGTGCCTGTGCAGTGAACTTCTCCTTTGCCCTTTAGCACACACGCAAAGAGATTTCTGAAGAAAATTTCCCTCCCCAAGCTCTCTCTTCAGAGGAAGCATTTAAACAGCAGCCAGCACTGCTTGGAACTGGGCTTGAGAGCTGATGCTGAGCTGGAGGGCAAGGCAGCAGTTTATCCAAGCCATCCTTAGCAGGTTCTGTGGACCTGTTTTGTCACACAAGACACCTGCAACATCTCCAGACCAACATGGATATCATATTAACATGCACTGGAAGTCACGGTACTCCCCAGCTGAGTTTGTGCTGCCTTCACTGCAAGACAGTGGCAATGCTATGGAAGAAACATACATTCACTGGGCAGCAAAGTGAGGGAGCAATAACTCAAGTTTTCTTGCTGCAATTCTTTTTTGCAGCCTTTCTGTAGCTTAACTGCTTGGCCCAGCTCAGGGTCATTATAACAGTAACTGTAATGTAATATTAACTGAAGAGTAAATATCTGGGGAAAAAAAAAAAAAGAAGCAACAGCTATAATATGCAGAGAATCTTCTTTATTCACTGAAGAAAACAGGTACAGAATGGCTCCAACAGTCAGATGTTGCCTGGCTGAAGTGTAACAGAATCTCCAGGACCAGACAAGAGGCACAGAATAAAGGTAAGAATGGTTGAAGTGCACAGTGAACCACTTCGCAAGGACACAGTTAAAGAGTAGAAATGTTACGATAATCCTAAACAAAATGTCCCCTGAATTTATAGACATTTAATAGGATAGCAGTCTCATTCTAAGGAAAACTATCCTCATTATGGCCCTGAAACCTCCCCAGCTACATTAGCCAGCTGCCTTCTTTTGGATTAATTACTGCATTTTGGCATAGTTCTGTGGACCAAGATGAGGAGAGAAAATACATCCTGCGAGGTTTTAGCCATAATTTGGATGTTGCATTGTGTTTGAGATTTCACAGAAGTGAGCAGTTCAGCCCCTTGCCTAAGATGTTGCAGTTTCAAAAACCCCACATCTTACAAGTCCTACATTTTTCATATTCCTAAAGCCAGCCATCTGAAAGCCAGAAGCAGTGGTTTCTCTACTGGGTATTGGCACAAAAAGCAAAGATATATATCTATCCCATATCTAACACAGGAAACATTATGTAGGAATTGTCCATACAAGGCGTGTGGGATGTGCCAGGTTTGTGCCACTTACAAAAAACGCACTTGGGATCACATTATCTCCATGACAACTGCTTGTACGTATTAATTTGTTGTGCACTTAAACGTAGTTTATGGAAAGGACTGAATAATAGGATTTTTTCCAAAGAAAGCACTTGTAACACAAGCTGTGCTGATCAGAGCGTTACACCAGCAATCAGCCAGCCTAAAGCCTCGCAGCATGAACTTAGCAGGACGTTTCACAGATGCTTATGTTATCTGTTTAAAAGGAAGGAATTTAAGGATGGGCCCAAGTATCTATTGAACTGGGGTCTCCAGTCCGGACTCTCAATGCTTCTGTCATGTTTGGAAAGTGAGTTAATTTCAGTATCTGTTTCCTCATCGGGCTGAAATCATCTATTTGTCCATCTGGTGATAAAGTGATAGTATTTGTCCTGGTAGAGGTGGTGTTTGTCAAGTATTCTAGACATTAAAACTGGTAGGTGGTAGGTAGGAGGAGTGTGGCCCTCTGCTCAGGTGCACAAGGATGTACCCTCTGCCCCAGTGCTCCTACCCAGCCAGGCTGGACACAGAGTTTAGTGCCACACTCACAGAGAGAGAGCAGGACATGAAATATTTGCCAAATATTAAGCCCCTAACATTGGAGAATCAGCATTCTATTCCTAGCTTTTAAAAGACTCTTGACTATGAAATATCTGTAACCATAGTGATTTGAAAATGTGATTTTCATGGTTACTCTGTAATTTCTTCTTTCAGTAAAACACTGCACTTCCTGCTTTATCTACAACAAGGGTGAATGATGAACTAGCAGATTTCAGTAATATGTTTTGTGGTATACAAGGTGATTAATAATGAGATTCCACCTTTGGCAGAAGCCATTCCATGGAAGTGAGTGGGCCTCTGTTGATAGTGGTATTACTGATGTCACTGATTTTGTCATGTACTATCTGGACTCTGAAATTAGTCAAATATACAGAAATAGTATTTGTTTGTGGTGATGTAACAAACATGTGATGTAAATGTGTTCTGTTTTTCTTTCGGTCTTTTGCAATGGTTCTACTTAAGATGACAGGTGTATCTGATTTAATGGGACTATTAAGACACAAACCATATATTTTACCAGTAGTGGCCAGTATCTGAATATGCAAGACATTACATGATGGGTACTTCTGAATTTATTCGATCAGAAGTGCCTTTCCTCATAGAGGCACTTGACTTCCACACTAATAAACCAGTGTCTATATTCTTTGCTTGCAGAAATACATGTATTAATCAAAGTTGGCAGCCCTACATCTAAAGACGGCAGCTCATTGTTACACTATTGTATAGCCTTTAAATTGTATAGTACAGTCTTTATATTGTATTGCATAGCCCTTTAATTCTGCATTTAGTATTAAAATACCATAGCAACAGACTTTTTGGACATGCATTGATGGATAATTTTGAATCACCAAAATATTCAGAGAGAGTCAAGTGTGAAGAAACTAATTTACGTGTTCCTTACTCTACAATGCTAAGTTGACAATACGTTGTATAGTTGGACGGTGTGATATAAATCTGCATAAATCTGCATTTAAACACTGATGTCTCATAGTACAATGGAAATGTTGGTGTTATTGATAAGATTATTGCTGTTGCTAACACCCTCGTCCATGAGTTTGAGATTAATTTCAGACTAGTACACAATTACTTGGCACTATAGGCTAGCAGCTGAATAACCTACAGCTGGATGTGTGCAAACATAAGTGCAGTCAGCCTGACCAGTTCACCTCTCTCCAGAATGCCACACATGTGACACATGGGTCCCTGACTCAGGTGTCAGCACAGCAGTGTGGCCTCCATACCCCTGACTCACGGGGCAGCCGCACCCAGGCAGCTCCTTAGGTACAATCCACACACACGCCTGGCATACATTCACATACTAAAAATTATTTATTACTGCCATCTCACAAGTTACAGTTTAATCTTACTGTGTATCTGAAGCCCTGACAAACACCCAACTTATGCAACACAGCACATATCCTTTCATTATTACATTCTCCTTTGAAGGCTCAGATAAATATCTAAGAAGAGAAAAGCAACTGTGATTCTCTAAACTATTGATTGTCATTCTCAAGTCAGAGGGAGGAAGGAGATCTGATTTCTGATCCACATGTAGACAATTCAAAAGAGTATGAGGACAAAATACAGAGCTAATGCTTGGAATGGAGATGGAAACCAAAGTTTTCCCCTCCTCTGTGAGCGTCCAGATAAATGAATCCTGAATTTCCTTTGCAGAGTCCCGAATTCTGCTATAGTGAGTGGCACGGCTTCAGCTCTCAGCAGCAAGCAGGGAGTGCTGAGTCACCTACCCCTTCCCAAGTGGAGTTTGTCTAGAAAAGAGCTGTGACTGAGCCTTTTCAAACAAGCGTTCCCTCCTTCACCACTGCGCTCCTGGGAACAGCGGTGGGCTTGGGAACCATCCCAATTGCTCTGAAGACAGCAGTGATTGTTAATCTGTGAGGTGTCTGGTCTGAGCCACAGTAGCAGGAAGAAACTATTAACTTGGCTTGTTTGCCTACAAAACTGCAACTGAAGTCCTGCCATGTTTTATCTGGTAGGTGGGAGGAAAGCACAGCTCGTGTAGATGGTTTGCAGTGTGATCCTCAAACATGTAACTATGCCAGAAAGTCAACAGTTATTAAAGAAAATTAACTTTAGCTTGGCAAATTACACAAGAGTTGATGTTATTGCTTCATATTCTTTGCATGTATTTGCTCAAGACTATTTTGGGAAGATGTGCTACAGAGTGAATTCTTGAAACCTGTCACTTCTCAATGAATGGTACTTTTCCTTCTACAACTTTAAGCACAAAACTAAGGTCATCTGAAGATGGGAACCTGTGTAAGAACAGCAAAATTATTTTTGAAGATAAACAAAACCTAAGTCAGGCAATTCAAACC
Organism: Leptocoma aspasia; assembly: GCA_013399835.1. Taxonomy (NCBI): domain Eukaryota; kingdom Metazoa; phylum Chordata; class Aves; order Passeriformes; family Nectariniidae; genus Leptocoma; species Leptocoma aspasia. Next base: position 513,387 of record VXAX01007844.1, on the reverse strand, counting down.
AACTGACGTCTAGCAGGAGAGTATGACACCAAGAAACCGAGACTGACCCACGAAAGCAAACATTCCTTACCCCTTGCTCACTATGGAATTCTTTATTTCCTTCAGTAGTAGGCAAAGAATTTAACAAGTCAGATTCCATATTAGGCAAGTGATGACCAAGACAATTAACACAAATTAACTAGGAAAAGTCATTGTGCCCTCTTGAAATTAACAAATCAAAATTTTATCAACATTTTGACCTATTTAAGTGAAAAAATATTAAACGGATCATTTCATGTCTTTTGTAAGTTATTTAAGGGAAATCTTCCTCTATAGTTTAAGACGCAGATTGCAATAAAATACATAATTCATTGGAAATTGGTTCTGCATATTTCCTACATTCTTTCTTATTGCAATTTATTTATGTCTTGCTGACATATTTTCTCTTAGGTAGCAAGTGTCTGAGTACAATAAGGTTGCTGAGGTCACCACTAGTTTCCTGAAAAATACCACCTTCCTGAAAGTTTCCTGAAAGGTCCACCGCTAATTTCCTTTACTGAACACTTATACTGCACTTCATGCATTACTTCTGTCTAAAAAAGTAATAACAAACTCCAGACTTCCAAGAACTCTTCCAGTAAAAATTGTTTCAAAGAAATGCAGCACAGCCTTTTTAACCTGAGCACTACCTGGTGGTACAATTAAGACGATATTTCATTGTTAAGGTTTTAGAACTGAAAAGCTTTATTTCGAAGTACCCAATACCAGCAAGCACCCTCCACTTCCCTCTTCTCTGAAGGACACGGTAACCGGGCTCAGGACCTCAGCATCACAGAACTGTTCGCTTGGGACGGACCTCTGGAGATCACCCGGTCCGACCCATGGGCCAGGGCCGTGTCACCTGGAGCAGGTGACACAGGAACGTGTCCGGGGGGTTTTGAACGTCTCCAGAGAGGAAGACTCCACGCCCTCCCTGGGCAGCCCGTTCCGGTGCTCTGCTACCCACGACGTAAAGCCTTCTCGGGCGGAGGGGGACGTTTTTTGTGTTTTAGTTTACGGCGAGTGCTCCTCGTCCTGTCACTGCAAAGACCCTGGCACCAGGCTCTTGGCACCCGCCTCGGAGGTACCTCTGTGCATTAACTGCCGGGAGAACCGCAAACACCGCGGAGGCGCACAAACCCTTTGGAAACATCGCCTCCCGACCCCGCCGCAGGCTCTCGGCGGGCGAGGACTCTGCCCAGCCTGCGTACCCCGCGAGGAGCAGGCGCTCAGCACCCGGGCC
>VXAX01007844.1:486955-511763 GCA_013399835.1 Leptocoma aspasia | reverse complement strand
CGGTTGAAATGTTAAATCGACCCCCAAAAGCCTGAGTTATTACAATGAAAATAAAAGCTTGTGGTAGGCGCTTGGCAATTACACGCGGTAAAGAGCTGCTCCTTGGATTTATTTTTTGTATTTTTCATGGTATGAATAAGCACAGACACGGTTATAACAAATTGAAGGGTAAATTAGCTTTGGGGTTTTGGTTTCCCTCAGCAAGGCTTTGGGTTTCACGAAATTCACAGAATAAACATTCGAGATCCTATATAAGTCCATATTTTTCTGGTGATGGTTTGAAAATGTTGAGACGTGGATGTTACAGGGCAATGTGTTGACTGAGACATTCATAGCTTAGAACGGTTGTAAAGTCAACCCAGGACAGATTGCGTTTTGGAAATTCAGGAAAATTTTGTTCTGGTAGCATCCAGAGGCATTTTCCTGTTGAATTTTAATTGTGGATGTAACTTAATAGCTGAGAGTTGTTGGTGGTGTTTTTTTTTCTTTTCTTTTTTTTTTTAATTACATAGTTTTATGTATTCCTGTATTTCTAGACTGAAAGATGGAATATTTGTGAAATTTTTGGGAACTGGTTGTTAAGGAATACATGAAGTTATGGATGTACTGGCTTCTAAAGAAGCCTATGTAGTTACCACAGAAAGTACCTAGAATATTTTAGAACTGGAATCACGGTTCCAAATAATACATCATGTTGTTTTGGAAGCAAATTGTTTCGAGAGGACTGTCTATGAACTTAATAAAGAGCTTGCAGTGCTTTTGGCCAGACCGGCTCTTGTTCCAGTACAGATTTTAGTTCACTTGTGTTCCAGCAACTCAACACTGTTTCCATTTGATCCAGGCTGTGTATTTTAAAGGCTGTTGCAAGCAAGTGGCAGTGTCACCGCCTGGCTATTTCCATGTGTGTCTCCAATGACAGCGGTCCGGCTTCTTCCTTGTATTGCTTTGTGTGAGAGGCAGGTATTTGGCTTGCCATCGTTTATAAATGGATGGGTACTGAGTCCTGAATCCCACAGGAGTGGGTGCATATGGCCCCGTTTTGTGGGGCTGTATGGGAACTTGCAGGACCATGAGGGGTGTATAATGCAATAAAAGCTTTCAGTGTACTGGGGGTTTTGGTTCAGTGGGAGCAGGCATACCACTAGGAATTCCTTACAGAAGATACAGTAGTCACAGTCATCTGTGTTGCACAAGGTGACATTTTCTTTTTTTCCCAGTGAAGAATAGAAATGAGCTGTATTTATGGCTAAATCTGCCACTCACAATATTATTTAGCAGCAGCCTTCATGGTGGCTGGGTTGGGTGGCTGTGAGCTCTGGGTGGGGTGACAGTTCTCTCTGTGTGCCGGGTGTGTGGTCAGCACTGTGCAGAATTCAGCCACAGGGTGATGTTAGGGAAAGTTCATTTGTTGCTGGTAACTACAGGTGGATTTACTTGGACTTTCTGCAAAGAGTAGTTAAGTTTCTTCATGGTTGCTGGTGCAAGGAATTGGAAGTAAGCCCTTGAAGTCTGAGTTTTCCACCTTCTTGTCTCTGCTGTGTTCATGGAAGTGGGGTGAGAGCTCAGTTCTGCACCTTCCTGCTGAGGGACAGCACTTGCTTTCATGTGTTTCCATGTTCCCAGCACTAACTTTCAGAAACCTCACTGGGTTGTTCTTTGCTTGGACTATTTAAGTAGTTTTGTGGATGTAATCACATCAAAAGGCTGTTTTTCCTTGAATAGCTTAAGGACAGTGTGTCAAATAGAGCTATTGTTCCAAAGGACAGATAAAGACCGGACTAGGTATAAACTGTTGTTCTTCACCACGTTGAATTGCAGCTAGGGCTAGTTAAAATAAACAATTTAAAAAATTGAGGGCTTTTTCCTGATAACACTGTTTGATTGGATGATCTCCCTGACGAGTATTTCTTGATCTGCTGGGGTTTCCTGTGTGCAGACTGGTGCCTGTCTAAGAGAGCCTAAGGGCTCTTTTCTATTTCAGTATTGATACCTGAAGAACTTAACAGCTTTTTACAAACATGATAATTGTGTGGCCATTTGTGCATCCCAGTCAGTTACTTTCTTGGTGTGTCTTTCACTGAGCCTAGTTACCTGGGTGATGGTGGTGGTGGGAACTGGGCAGAAACATCTTTGAAGTCTAGAAGTAATTTGTAACCATGAATAATACATTATAATTTCACAAATGATTTGAAATAATCAACCTCTGAGTGGCAGTTAAATTATTGTAGGCTTAGTATGTGCTGTGTGTTTAACATTACATCAGTTGAGTGACTGTGTGTGCTTTGCTTCTGCATCTGAGAAGTGCAAGTTCTAAAGATGTGGTCAAAATACACTCCATCCAGTTACTGTTACATGTCAGCAGTGTTTGTTCTGTTAGTGCTGAATTGTTTATTGGCAGAGGTGAAAGGAAGTCCTTTATTGCCAGGAGAGAGTTTTTCCACTGGCCGTTTTGAATGAAAGGATGCTGGTTTAGAGGTTCTTGCCCATACGTTGTGAGGATGGAGGGAAATTATTTTGTCTCCTCTATGTATAGATGCCCTTTATCACAGGAGCTGGGATGACAGTCTGAAGTTGCACAAGGGAATGAGGTGAATTTTTGGATAGAATTTGCTTTGGTTATTGCAGAAGGTATCTAGTGCAGGTGGAGGCAGAAGTGTCAGAGTCACTCCCTCAAAAGTACTACTGTTTAATTTAGTGAGTTCGAGTGTGGCATCTCCAGTTTTTGGGGAAGGAGAAGACTATTTGGTCATATATACTGTGTAAAGCATTCGGGGTTCTTGAATTGCTAGTAAAATAACTTTGAATGGATAGTGCTGCTAGCCAAAATATTTTAAACTAAGTGAAGGGCTGATACTGGTAAAAGCATTCAAGAAACCTTGATTCAAGGTTTGACTCCTGCAGTTTGTGATCTGTAACAATGATGTTGGTTACATTTGCTTTTTCATTTGTCACCATTGCTAATTTTTGTAGTGTAAATGTGTTTCTGGGCCGTACTGTTCTCTGGTATGTACCTTGTTCATGGTGTATTTTTCTATTTTTTTTCCTGTTGTAGCATTTTCACTTTAATACCTGATCTTCCAAGTTAGATGTTCTCTAACCAAAGGTGTCTATACCCACTGCAGCTGTGTGAGTTGCACAAACTCACTTAGCTTATGTGAATTCTGAGAGGACAAGTGTGTTTCTGATGAAGCTTTCTTTTGGGTCAAGAAAAGCCTGTGCAGTCAGTTCAGTTCCTCTAATGCATTGAACTGACATGTTCTGTGGGTCTCGCTCCTGTGTTCTGAGTTGTGTGTCCAACTTCTTTTTCAGTCAGAGGCACATGTTCCCTTCTGCTTCCTGTGCTGTTCAGGAGTTGCCTCTTAGCTGACTATTTTTGGTCAGAAGTGGATGTTTTAAACCGTTTCCAGCTGCATTTGCAAGGGCTTTTCCATTAGCTACCTTTTGCATTCCCATAACCATCATGTATAACTAACTATTCTTCACACTAAGATGATTGTGAAAATTAATGTTCCTGTCTGAACTTGCTGTAAATCAGCCAAGAAACCTGCCCTGACAGAATTCCCAGGTAGTGAGAGCATGGTGTGCCCTGTGTGGTGGGCCGTGCACCGGGCAGGTTCTGTGTCCCTCCAGCCCTGGCAGAAGGGGAATGTGCAGCACTGCAGTCCTGCCTTGCCACTGCACTGGCTTCTGGAGCAGGGGAACTCTGCTGCCATTGGTGAGAGGGCCCCTCGGCAGCTCTTCAAGGGGCTCTGGGAGACCACAGGGTGCTTTAGGGCTCCTTTGCTGCTTTGTTGAACATACCCAGGGATCGAGTCATTGACAGGGCCAGGTAGTTACACCTTCTGTCTCTGAAGAGTTAAAAGTGTAGTGTACAAAGACTTTTGTAACATTTAAATGACTGTGTTTTATATTATTCTTGAACGCTTTAAAAATAGTTTCATGCCCAGTGCTCTGATTTATTGTGGGGTTTTTTGGTGGTGGTTTGTTTGTTTGTTTTTTGTAATGGTTGATAATGAAAAATGGAAATTGTCTCTTTCCACAGAAGGCATTTGAAGTGTCAGCCTCGCTGGCCTTCTCACCTTGCCCGGATTTACATGCAACACCTTGATGTGCATATAAAAGTTCAGTCTTGAATGTGCCAGTGATTGTACCATCAGCAGCTTTGTTTTGGTTTTTTTTTCAATTCTAGTAAATTCTGTAAAAACTGAGTTGTGCTAGCAGTGAGATGTTTGACTTTGGTTTTTTGCTTTTTAGTTGCAATATTAATTGTGATCAAGTAGGAGTGAAAGATACTTGTGTTGTTTTGGGCATAGCTTAAGCTAACAGGAGGAAGCACTCCTAAGTCAGAGCAAGTTCCTGCTTGGGTTCTGCCAGTTTGAGGCTGAAGACATGGATGAGGCTGCAAGACTGATGTCCTCTTCCAAACTGACCTGTGCTGAGGCTGTTGCCCCCTCAGATGAGATGACAGTGCTGCTCTGTGATCGCTTCCGAGCCATTTTCAGTTCCTCACCTGGGTTGCCTTGCCCAGCACAAACCCCAGACCTGTCTGGCTGTGCCTGGCAGGAGTGCACAAGGCCTTGTACAATAAATCTGTGTGAGGGGAATCACAGGAGCAGGGATTGAATTTTCACTCTTGCTTAGGGGCCCTTAAACCCTGCACTGTATTCAGTAATGCTGTTAAGTTCTTTTTTTTTCAGGTAGTATATATTAAACTGGAAAGTTTATTCCTGACTGAAGAATGAGTATTGGAGCTCAGTTACTCAGTAGCCAGGTCTCCAATATTTCTGCTGAATATTTTGAACAAGCCTTCCAATACAGGTGTTGATTCCTTGCTGGTTGGTTCTAAACTCTTTGTTGAGTTTTGACATGCCACCCTCCAGCTGGTGTCCTGAGCTGTAGCATGACTGTGCCAAGCTGTGTTGGAGTTACTGGAACAAAAGGGTTGAGAACTCGTTGAGTTGATTGCATGAAGCTGGACTTGTTGATGTCAGGCACAACTAGTTTAGGAATAGGTTTAGTCTATTTCTTTTTTTAACAACTCGAATGATTCAAAATGAATACAGCTTGTTCTACAGAGAGGACTGAAAAACATCCCTGTAAGTGGTCAGCTTCCTGCATTGTTGTCATTGCTGTGTTTCTTGGAGCTCCCATGAGGCAAGGAAGGCTTAAGGGTTCCTGAGTTATTTGGCTTCTTATGATTTTTTTAAAAAGTTTTTCCTAGATTATTTTTCTTGATTTTAAAGATACTAAGATCTTCTGTATGAAGCAAAATAATGACACTGAGTTCTTTCAGAAGACCCTCTTCCTATCCCCACTGCTCTTGTCAACTACTGATTGATAAATAGCCTTTCCCCTTCTTCCAGATTTGCCTCTGAGGGCAAGAACACTTATCAGTTACTCTTGAGTGTGTAAGACTGCTGCTGAACTTTTCAAATGGAAATGTTGAGGGGACTATCAAGGTTTAGAATGGTGTCAGTCCTTACTTTTGTAATACAAAGGAATAGAGGGTTATTTGGCAGAAGTTTGCTGCTTGCATGCTTTCTTGTAGACCTTCTAGAGTTTACAGGCAATAAAGTGATTGTCTTATTTTAATCTTACAGCAGTCCTGGCATTGGGGTTGCTGTTTTAGTTGGCTGATATCTTGTGTTTAAACTGGTCTCTCTTCTCACCGAACAGGAGAGATTAGAAATGAAGGTGTAGGTGCTAGTCACAAATCCAGAGGGAAAGCAGATGCATCATCTTCTGTTCTGGTAAAAGAGTATTTTGCTGCTCAGTATTTCTGTGTGGATGGAAATCCTGGTTTTACTTACTTTGGAATACTAAATAATTAAATGTCAGTGGGGAGCTTTGTATTTTAATTTTGTTCCTACTTATACATTTACACTGAACTCCTTAGTGGATTGTGAAGTTCAGCATAAATCAGTTTCCCATTTGTGTTGTGTGTAATCTGACTGCCATGCTTCCTTCACAGAAGGGTGTTATTGGAGGCTTCATTTATCTAGTTTTGTTTAAAATGTCAGTGAATTAAGACACCTTTTGCTGAACCTGCTCTCTTTCCTCCCCATGTAAGGAGTGGGGGAAACCTTTAAATTGAAAAGCATTGGCTCTGCAGAAGAATTGCTGACTGTAATGGATGACTTTGCTTGGAACTGGAACCTTTTCCAGGTCATGATGTTTGAACAGCTAAAACCAGTATTCATCCCAATTAGCTGATCATTGTGCCTTTAGTCACATCCTGTGCACCTTGGTGACAGGAAATTATGGGTGTGGTTGAAGTCTTCAATCTCATCAGAATATCTTTATGGTAACTACAAATAACTATTTCTTGGTTATAGTGGATGCTTCACATTACACACTTTACTAGACAGCGTGGTGGGCTGCAGGTGTGAATTCTGGTCTGCCAAGAATGACACATTGCCATCTGCAGCCATGACTTTGGGGCTGTGTTGTCTAATTAAAATAATAGTTGTATTTTCTTTACTGAGTTAGTAGTGGTAATCTTTCGATGAGTGGTTCATAGTGCTGCTTCAAGCATTGATTTACAATTCTACACAGACACAGTGATGTTTACTGTTTGGTTTGGGTCTTGTTATTGTCTTTTATGTGCCCCCGAGTTTTTCATGGTAGATAATTGGGCTGAGTTGTCAGAGTTCATGGTGGAATGTAGGGACCTAAGAAGGGGTTGGAGTAATTAAGAACTATCTGGTATATTCTGGAAACACAGAGGAATTTGGGTATAGATTAATTCAGAGGATTTTGTGGAAATGGACCACTGGAAATTATTTCTGTGAAACAAGGTTGATGATGTACACTTCTCATGAGGGAAACTTGCTTCAGCACAGAGTGAGGTGAGGAAGTAAAATGGATGGATTATGGCTTTTATGGTGCTCCACTCTGAGCCTTAATTTGGGGCATACAGGATAAAAATATTTGGAGAGAGCAGGGAAAGTAAGAGATACATCTGCATGCATATAACACATGCATCTCAATAAATAAACTGAGGATCTGAAAATCGTGTGGTAGTGACTTTAATAGTCAGCTCTTCAAAATTCTTATCCATGCCAGTTCATACACTTGGATCTTGTACTGTCTTAAAACAATGAAGCTGATCTTTGTGTTTTAAGACCAACATTTTGCAGAGATGTGCTTTGTAAACAGAGCCACCAAAGCAGCTGGGTACTGTTCAGCTGGGCCTTTCAGTGATGTGCAGCAGGCCAGGAATGGTTTAATTCTTACTAGGTTGTGTTTTTATGCAGTGCTACTCTTTTTATAGTAAAGTAAAAATTGGTTGCTTTCTTGTGTGTTTAAACCAATACTGGTTTTATTCTTGTTGAGTTTTGAGATTCTACAAGTTTTCTCTTTGCAGTGAAATGATGGAGTAAGCCAGTATCAAGTCAGAATGAATTCTAGTCACTATGACTAAGCTGAAATGTATTTGATATGTGTTTATTGTTTGAACTTTGAGATTGTTCTGAGTAAAATAATGTGACTTTCCACCTCAGCAGTAGTGTTTATGACAGCATTGCACTTGGTTCTTCTTATGCTCTTGTGTAACTGTCTCACAGCTGTGTGGTTTTTTCTGTCTTTTGACTTCATTGGTAATTGGCTGTAAAATTAGCATTTATCATCTTGAAGTAACGTGTTCTTTGCAGTCTTATTCTGTATGTTGTTTGCACTTTATTTTGAAATCTGAGAGTGTAGTGCTAAAAAAATAAACTGATTCAGAGGCAGGGTTTTACAACTGTAATAATGGTAGGTTGTTGATAACAAGTTTTTGCTTAAGTACCTTGCACCACAGAAGTTTGACTTGTGGTGGTATTCTACTATGTAAAAAAGATTAATTAAGTGTTAGAGGTGCATAGAAGTTCAGGGCTGTCTTAATAGTAGGAATTGTTAAGAACTGAAAAAAGGCGGAAATACAAAAGAATTCAGAGGTGCTGAAGAAAATCTGTTTCTAAATTTTATCATTGTTTGTCCTGATGATAGGCAGTGAAGCCTGGCTGTTTCAAAATGTTGAAGTCAAAATACTGCATTGTTACACTAGTATCCTTTGTGGCAGTAGGTCCTGGGGTGTTTGAAGTTCGGGGGGTGGTGCGTGTGTCTTTCCTAGTTCTCCTTTGTCAGATGGTTGGATCAAGGAGTTTCTGCCTTCTGCTGAAGGATGCTGAAGAGTGCTCTACTGCTTCCTGTCCATGAGGAAGTGTAGGAGAGCTGGAAGTCCATTTGTTGGAGGGGAGGATGGCTAGGGGGAGGGAGTTGGGTGATGTGGTGAGTAAGCAGCACCATCAATAATCAATAAAAAGAGGGAGTGGAACCAGGTGGAGTTACTGTGTGTGATCCAGTACAAGGTCAGGGGCACAGATAACTGCAGGAGTAGTATTAGTGATCACTTACCATTGTGAAATTGCAGTATTAAATGTGCTGTTGTCTTACCAACTTGTGTTTGTATTGTGTTACAGTATATTAAAAGTCCTTTTTTTAACTTTACCTTTTTATAGGAGTTCATTTATTGTGAAAGTTGGGATATAGTAGGCTGCTTGTTGGTGGCTTGTTTTCAGGGTGTTATTTTTTCCACCTTCAGTTCTGCTGAAGCTCTTTCATAGAGCCAAGTAGAGTGTTCAAGCACTTGAGTATGTGCCACTTATAATACTGTAGGACATAAGACTGTTAAATTAACTAAACAGTTCATAACACAGTGTTGTGTGAAACTGGCTTAAAACGTGGAAATGTTGGAATCCCTGCACCAGCATTCCTCCACTGCAGGATTTAAACAGAGGTTGCTGTTTTGCAAGTTGACCTGGAACAGTCTTTTTCCATCAAAGTAGCTGTCTGACTTCTCTATGTGTTTGGTCATGTGTATATCTGAGTGATTTAATATTTCAGAAACTGAGGAAGCAACAACTCAATTGCTGAGAACTCTGCCATTCTTAGCCCAAATGTTGCATACCTTTGATGAAAAATGAATGCTGCATTCTTTGTGCAGTGCTTCAGGTGTGTTAAGAAAATCCAGTGGTAGAAACATTCTCATTAAAGAGTAGGTTTTTTTATATCGAAGTGCTGCAAGCATCTGTGATGTTCTCTGTCTAAAGGAGAATTAAGCTGGCTAATGCTTCTGAATGTAAGCGAGTATTAGAAGAGGCTAAGGCTGTTAAAACACCTTCAAAACATCCGGTGACTGTCACTGCATTAAAATTAACTCAAGTCAGGCTATCTTAAAATAAATCTGCACTTTTAGCATTGACCACAAGCCAGGAATGACCTATCTTTAGTACTGGGCACAGCGCAAGTGGAAACTGTCATGTGAGACTGACTTTTGATGTAAATATGTCTGCAGAGTGACATCTAAAGCTTTGTGTTGTGCAGAGTGCTTAGCCGTGCTGTATTTTTGCATTTTTCTGCAGTGAAACATGGAATTTCATGAATTTCCATCACTAAACTTGGTGTTGCTTCTGTTTAAAGTGGTGACCATGATGGTCAGCCAGGATGATATGTGGGACAGTGACACCACTTTTGGGTGGGAGTGTCAGCCACTGTCAAGTTGTTGTAGACAACTTGGGTTATAGAATAGAATACAGTTTTTATCTATTCTCTTGTAATTGAGTTAATGAGGTAAAAAAGGGTCCTTTTTGAATAGGAACACTGACTCCTGAAGAACAGGAAAATCTTAGTAGATGGTAACTGGTGAACTTGTTACTATTTATATTTCTAATACCTTCTTGATTTAGCAAATCATTGTGGCATGTGTCTGGTGACTGTTCTGAGAACAAACTGTAACAACTGTCTTGCATTATTTAAAAATTACCTTTCTGGTGCTATATTTAGCTTATGCTTCTTCATACAAATTACCTTTGTCTGCAACTTCTATATACACAATCTTGTGGGAAAAAATGGTGATGACAAAGATCTTACCCAGCTTTGGTTTATGGAGACACAACTTGATGTTACTAGTCTGTGTTTAATCACAAAACTTGTTGAGAAAACTTGTGCAGGTGATGACCTGCTCTGTAATTGCTGGTACCAGTGGATGTTTGTTCTCATTCTGCTTCATGCAGGGCTCCCTGCCTTTGCAGTGGGTCGAAGATGTTTGTGCAGGTGATTGCCAAGGTATTGGTAGTGTTTTGACCGTGTCTGAGTTTGGGCTTTTGGAGGTAAGATGTTGGCAGGATTTTTAGATTGAATTTTTCAAAATACTTTAAAACTTTTTAAGTTTCAGTAGTGATGATCATTGTTCTATGTTTTGCAGAACCATTTTTGTAGAAAGGCTGAAGTTTTACTTAAGGTACTGTCTTCAAGGAGGAAGAAAAGCCACTGAACTACTAATTACTAATATGGGGTTTCATAAAGTGGAATGCTGTTTTAAGATAATTGGCATTTAAGTCAAGATAAACTTTTACCTCAAGTGCTTCAGGGAAGGAAGGGACAAGAGCACCTGAAGAGAGCAGATAGCAGAGTTGGAAGTGGTAGAGCATGCTTAGAATAAAACAGCTCTTCATAGACAAACTCACAATTTATGTGCCTTTTTTTTTTGCTTTATAGGCTAAAGAAATTCTGACAAAAGAATCCAACGTACAGGAAGTGCGATGTCCAGTCACAGTCTGTGGAGATGTCCATGGACAATTTCACGACCTCATGGAACTTTTCAGAATTGGAGGCAAATCACCAGACACAAACTATTTGTTTATGGGGGACTATGTTGACAGAGGATATTACTCAGTTGAAACAGTCACATTGCTTGTAGCTCTTAAGGTAACTTTTCTTCTCTGCTTTACAGTTTTGTATAAAATACATCATTACTATCCTGACTACACTTAATATCTATTATGATTTTCACTGCATTGGTATTAGAGCTACTGAAACTGACTTCTTGACTGTCTTAGTTTTCTAAGTCACTTCTTAAAAAATGATTATAAAAATAATATAGATATTTAGATAAATAATTACCTAAATTTAAATATTTAGGTAAATAATTTAGATAAAGCTCAGGTGCAAGCCTGAGCTTTATCTAAAATGAGTGTTCATTTTTTACTTGCCTAAGTAGTAATCTTTAGGAATTTGCTTGGAGAGACCAGCTTAATGCACAGGTGTAGTGAAGTCCACTAGTAATAATAAATACAGTTTGTACTTAATCTCAAAAGTGTTTGGCAGTTGAAGATTAGAATAAATTATTCCTTTTTTTCCTCTCAAAGGTTATAATTTAATCTTCAGAATGGTTTGGTTTTAATTGCTTTATTGATGTGTGGCAGGGATTGAGGAGTGCAAATTCTGCTCTGGGGAAGAGTTGCTCATTGCTGTGCTAAAACAAACTCTTGTGTTTAGGTCCGTTACCGTGAACGTATCACAATTCTTCGAGGGAACCATGAAAGCAGGCAAATCACACAAGTTTATGGTTTCTATGATGAATGTTTAAGGAAATACGGAAATGCAAATGTTTGGAAATACTTTACAGACCTTTTTGATTACCTGCCTCTAACTGCCTTGGTGGATGGCCAGGTATGTTGACGTTTGACAAAGTTGAATGGTTTTGATTGTAAAGGGAGCTGTTAACATTGGATTCTGTCAGCTCTTGTCTTTAAAGGAATCTCATGCAGATTTTCTCATAATAATTTATTCTAAACTGTTCTAATTGCACTGATTAATGCAAATAAACGTCATGTTTCTTAACTCTTGCAGATTTTTTGTCTACATGGTGGCCTCTCTCCATCTATAGATACACTGGATCACATCAGAGCACTTGATCGCTTGCAGGAAGTTCCCCATGAGGTACTGAAAAGTAATTTTCTAAGCCAGTGAGATTGCTGATTCAGCATGTATTGGGGGTTAAGTTCACAGGCTGAAAATGAAATTGAAATCAACTTAACAATATTAAAGTGCCTGTTGGCTTCCTGTTTTGGATTTTTAAAAGGAAAAATGAGGGGCATATCCTTGCTTAAAGAAACATATTAAGTCTGAAAGAGTAGTGCAGGGGTGGTGCGAGTGCAAGTTTTTTTTGGGTTTTGTTTGGTTTTGGTTCTTTGTACTTCACCTCTGAGACATCATCTACATCTCTTACAGGGTCCAATGTGTGACTTGCTATGGTCAGATCCAGATGATCGCGGTGGCTGGGGAATTTCTCCTCGAGGTGCAGGATACACATTTGGACAGGATATTTCAGAAACCTTTAACCATGCTAATGGCCTTACGTTGGTTTCAAGAGCTCATCAGTTGGTAATGGAGGTGAGCAGGACAGCTTGTGTTTTCAAACTTTGGATTGTGTCCTTGGTCCATTTATTCCATACTCTGTGTGTCAGAGATGTGCAAATGCTGCTGTGACAGGGGATGATCCAGCTAGGAGTATTCCAGTAACCTGGCCTTGACAGTATTCATGTGCTACTAAAGGAGTTTGACAGTGGAGTAATCTTTTTTTTGGCCTTGTTTTCCTGAAAATTTACAGTAATATCCCAAACCAGGCTTTGGTACTAGATGTGGTACTGCATTTCTGTGTAGATGAAAAGGTTTTTAAATATGTGTCTCTTGGAAAAAAGGTGTTAACTTTTCTTTTTAGCTTGGCTGTGTGCTTTTGTTCTTGGTCTCTAGCTAGTTATTCCTAGCAATTCAGATTTTTAAGTGTATGTCTGGACTTTGCTTTTGGTGATCACAGTTGAAGGTTCAGAGTGGATTGTGTACTTCAAAATTGCCATTTTAACTATTTAATGCTAATCCAATGGAGAAACATTGCTATGTGGTTTGGTTTTTGTTGTTTTTTTAATATCTAGCTAATTTATGCTAGTAGGAAGCAACCTATGAAGGCAAAAATTCCTTTTCATCCTTTTTCTCTCCAGAAGAGAAAAAAGATACAGCCTTAAGCTTATTTAAAATAACCCTACAAATACCACTTAGGGCTGTGTGCATTACGAGGTTGGTTTGTAGTCAGGTGTTACATGGGGTACATTAACTTGGTTGTCATAATTATTCTTTCCTTCCTCTCAGGGGTACAATTGGTGCCATGATCGGAATGTAGTAACGATTTTCAGTGCTCCAAACTATTGTTACCGTTGTGGCAACCAGGCTGCAATTATGGAACTTGATGATACTCTAAAATACTCCTTGTAAGTATGTTTAAAAACGAGATTACGTTGCCTGTGATTTTAAGATCCCATTTAATTATGTTACAGTATGGGGATTTTTCCCCTCTCTAAGTTTTTGGGAGGTGGAATGAGTGTGGAATTGTTGGTTTAGTCAAATTTTAAGTCTTAGAGTCAAGCCTCTGGAACAGTTGCTGTTGAGATCTTCTTTGTCAGATTAAATTGAGACTCCTCATTTTTGTTTTGTATAACTGCCTGGATTTTAATATTTGAGAGCAGGAGTAGTCTGTCACAACTAAGGTAATGCGTTCCTGGTGGTCTTGGGCAGGAGACTTTTGGAATCTTTGAGTTCTTCAGATGTTGGGATGTCAGGTCTTTGATTGAGATTTCTAATTAACTAGTGCAACAGCAACTTCACTAGTAAATGAGGCAAAAGCACTGTGGAAACTTCTCTCTTTGATAATACCTGGAGACTTTAACTTTCTAATAGATAGGAATGTTCAACCACTTTGAGTCTTAAAGCTAAAATTAATTTCTCTCCAGACCTTCATGGTAAGAGGAATTTAAAATGTGATGAAAGTACATACTAACAGGAGTGGAAGAGCTGGAACACTTGTTCCAGAAAACTTAACTTGGTTGATAAAACTTGCAAAGACTCACTTGTGTTAAACCACTGCTCCTGTAATTCATGGCTAGCACGTACCTGGATGTGAGCTGAGCCCTTGTGTCCTCACTGATGTCTGTGCTCTTCAGTTTGCAGTTTGACCCGGCACCGCGCAGAGGGGAACCGCATGTTACCCGTCGCACCCCAGACTACTTCCTGTAAAGAGATTTTAGACCTGTACAGTATTGCCATGAACCATATGTTGACCTAAAGAAAATGGGAAGAGCAACAGTAACTCCAAAGTGTCAGAAAATATTTAACATTCAAACTTTGTTTTCACATGGACCAAAAGACGTGCCATATTCAATTCAAAGCCTCTTGTCATCAACAACTGTGACCACTTTAGAATGAACCAGTTCATTGCATGCTGAAGCAACATTGTTGGTCAAGAAACCAGTTTCTGGCATAGCGCTATTTGTAGTTACTTTTGCTTTCTCTGAGAGACTGCAAATAATAAGATGTAGACATTAACACCTCGTGAATACATTTAACTTTCCATTTAGCTATAGCTTTATTCAGCATGACTGTAGATAAGGGTAGCAGCAAACAATCATTGAAGCTTAAAGAACATTTTTAAAATAAGTACCAAGGCCTCATATTTGTTCTGAAACTGTTTGTTTGTTTTATTTTCAGGGAATACTGTTTAATTTAATTGTATTGATTTTTTTTTTGTCTGCACTCAGTTCCCTTTTCCACTCTGCCCTACCATATTGTCCCTTGTAATTGTCCAAGGATAGTGAATTACTTTGAACAGAACTGTTTTTTTCTGTAAAACAATGTTACTGCAGGACAGAGCTGCAGTGTTTTTCATAATAAACTTGTGAACTAAGTATGGAAAAATGTCAAAATTCTAATTGCATCTCAGGTCAACAGTGGTTTAATAAACTAACATGTAGCTGGATGGGTTTTATAAACTTGCATAGAAATTTCCACCTTATAAATAACTAAAACTGAGGTGATTTGGAGTGTGCTGGAAAACTCTGACCTTTTGAATCCTGTCCCAGGAAGGTGCCTGGGCCTGTGTCTCACAGCTGAGAACAGCTTGCTGGTTACTCACATGTTGCTCTTTCCCTCTTGGTGCTCTACTGAAATACTCAGAAATGGAAGAATACAGGTTCACTTAACTGATTGTGTGTGGCTTTATTTCAAGTGTAAATCTAAGTTTGAGTCATTTACAATGTAGGTGCTAATACTTAAAATCACTTTTCTGAAAAACTAAGAATAAAACCAGTTTTGTAAATATTAAAGGAAACAACTTGAAGTTTAGTGCTACGTGTATTTGCCCAGGCTTCCATTCTGAAAAACAGTGGTATGTGGTTTATGTTAACTTGTGTTTAAGTATTTCCTTTCTACTAACTTATTCAAAATTTGAACCCTAATTTGATGATTTGGTTCAAAGCTGAAATTCAAATGTTACGCCTTCTTAAGGCTTGTGCGTGAAACTTCTTGGGTACATCTAAATGATGTATCTGGCTGTTGACTTAGTAGAAGGTCTCTTAATATTTATATTGTTTGAGACTTTTTCTTGGGCACAGTGTAGATTCTGTAATAACATGGAGGTTTGTTTTTTACATTGCTTGTTTCTAAGGGAACACACAGAAATTTTGCAAATGTCCAACTCACCTGGAGGTTTAGTCCTAGACATGCTTTTTGGTGCTTTCTTGCTTTTCTGAAAACCTGGAGGACCACTTAATTCTTTAACTTGCAAAGAAGATGCTGCATTTCATCAAGCATTACTTCATCCCCTTTCAGAAAGGCTCAAGTGCTTTCTTTTCCTTCAGCAAAATTTGAGCCTTGTCCTGTAGGTTGGGTTCCAAATGGCTTCTGGAGAGCTCAGTCTGCTGTAGTTTGATCTCTTACAGGAAGAAGTGCATGCTAAAAATAAGTGCATCTGAAGTGGCTTTTTTTAGTATATTGGGAGCTTTTGCTTTGATCACTATTAAAAAAATCCTTTGCTGGGAGTAGTTCACGTTCCATTCCTGTCGCTGGTCTTTCTCTGTGTTTGTGCTGATGGGACTTTGTGCTTTCATTGACACCATTCCTTCAAGAGGAATGACTTTGCCCTATTTTCTGCTTTCCTTGTTGCTTTAATTGGCATGACTCATCTGCTCTGGCAGGGAGCAGTCCTTTCCTTGCTGCAGTTTCTGTACACACATCCAAGTGGTTGTTAGTAAAGTCCATGGACAATGTTGGAGTCACTCCAGTTTTTGTGCTTTCCTCTATAATTATGTTGTGATGGTCTGTGTGAAGATTCCAGTGCGAAAACCACATGGTGAAGAAAAAATTCATTGCTGTGATGGAGACTAACCAGCTGAACTCATGTTTGGAAGATGCCAGAGAAGAAACAAAAATATAGATAATTGGGGTTTGATTTATTGGTGGCTGATTGGTACCTGCACAGAAGTTGCTTTACTTCAGCCTGTGAGCACGGTGGCTACAGAGAAATGAGCAGGTTTTGGAGATCACTGGTAATTCCTCCATCTCCACAATGCCTGCTGGATTCCATGAAATACAAAACAGAGGCACAGCTGGCAGTCCTGTATTGTGGTGGTTCAGTGTTAAGTGGAAATGTCACACCCAGTTCTTAGTGGGGAGGGCTGACATTGGGGTTTAGGTTATCAGAAGACAGTTGGGAGTTAAATTATACTTTTCCATGAGCTGTTCTTTTTCTTCTTTTCTTCTTAGAACTTGAATAGAGCCAGGAGAATATTGATGGACAAAGGGGAAGGGTTTTGAGCTTACCATATTTCATTTTGCATAAGTCATTGGCTGTATCATATCAAAGTGAGCACCCTAAACTGGTGCAGGCCTGTCCTGAACTAAGGACCAATTAAATCCAAAACAAGAGACAAAATATGTATTATATACATACAGAGGTATATGGATTTGACAGATTTTTTTCTCCACCCTCTTTCTACACATTTCTTCTGCCTATTTTCATGCTGTGTTTTGTTCCTCTGCTTATGGCCCCCTCTTCACAGCTCCCTGGAGCCTGAGGCTGGCTGCTGCCCCAGTCCCTGCTCCATCACTGCCCAAGCTGCTGTAGATAAATGTTTGTCCAAGGTAACCAGTGTGTGGGACTGTCATCTGGTGCTCATTTTGGATTGTTTCTAGCTGCTGACGCTTCCGTACACACTCAGTATCCCTGCTCCAAGTGCTTGGGCAATGTTACCTCCTTTAGGTCTTCTGCTAATACCCTGGCAAGATACTGATGCAGGGGAGAGTGCAGATAGAGCATTACCTCCTTCCTCATGTGGCTGGATGGTGACAGAACAAATTCTGTGGAAAAGGTGGTGAGGGGACATCCTGCCAGTGGAAGCTGTGACATTTCACCTGCCTCTGTCTTGGTCCAGTTCCTGTCAAAAGCTCCTCTAGTAACAGAAAAACCTGATAGGTGCCAATACCTACCAATCCATGTTCCATGGGATTTATTTTGATTTTTATAGTAGTAAACTGAAGCACTGAGTCCTTTTTAGAAAGCAATTGTGTTTCAAGGGCCTTGGGACAGTCTTTGCTCTGACAATTTAAAAAATTATCCTGAAAGGATTCCCTCCTGTATAAGACAAAACCAAACCTGCTATGATAGTGCTGGGTTTATTTTGGGCCTCTTTTCATAGTTCAAGAAACACATTCTTAGTAATACTGGAGTGCAGTTCCTGATCTTGGAGGAGCTATGACCTTGGGAGGGGGCTGAAGAATAAGTACTCTAGTTCATTCAGGAAAAATGGTTGTAAGATGCAAGTGTGATCACAACTTCGAATTTCAAATTAAATGCTGCTCCAAATTCAGTGAGTTGAAGGTGTGTCTCCACTCTCATTACCTCCTTATGCACCTGTTCCACACTCATTTATTGCTCAAATTGCTGCTTGATTTGTCTGGATGCAGAGCACTCCTGGAAACTCTTAATTGAAGGGTTGCTGTGTAGTTTAGAGCAAATTTTGCCTGAGAAATGGCTTTTTATGTGTTCCGTGTTTTTTGCAACAATACTCATGGTTTGTATGAGCTTGGATTTTTGGAGCAAAATCCAATCCACTGCAAGCAGTGATTTTTGAAGCCTTGTAGAAGGCATTGGATGCCTTCTGTGTGCTACAGCAGTCATAACACAGAGTATTGGTGTTCTGCAAGTTCTTCTGGGAGAAGGTTGGAAACAGGTAAAGTGTTGAGTAAAAATCACACTGGACTGTGTAGAAATCTTTCAGTACCCATGGACACACCAACAAAGCCCTGCAGAGTCAGCAGTTCATGCGTCAGCCTTCTGTGGTTTTACAAAAAGTTATTTTGGTGCTCTAATTCATTTGGCTTTACTCCTTTTGGATGGGAGTAAAGGCAGGCTGCTTTCTTGAGCAAGGGACCAGAGTGCTTTGGCATATGGACAGGAAAAAAAGGTTGAAACAACACTTTTGGTTTTAAATTAAGCAGTGCTGCAAGGTTTAGCCTTTTAAAACCTGTGTTGGAGCTTAAAAGCTTTAGTCTTTTAAGAGGAGTTGAACTACTGATCTCTTAATTACTCTCTGGTGAGCAGAACTTTGGGATGGAGACTAAAATGGTTGCTGCTGGTATAAATAATGTATAAAACATTAGTTGCTAATAGTAACTGGGACTGCTGATTGGAGGAGGAGCAGTGTGACCAGGGTGAGCATCCTACAGGAGAACTTGTAGGAAAGTGATTTTGAGGAGAACGCGCCATTTTGCAGCTACTCCTATCATTGCATGGTTGTAAAAATTAAACTAAATCTTTGCTTTTGGTTGTCTTGACTTCTGTATACATCTTCCTCAGGAGATTTCCCCCAAATACATCTGGATTTTTGGAGGTTAGGTTCTTTTGGTTTGTTTTTGTTGCTTTAGTTAGTTTGTTTTTTAATTTCAATAAATCTATAAGCTGTTTTCCAGATTATGCATTTAACATTGAAAGTGTTGAACTGTAAAAGAAGACTGTCCTGTTTACATTGATAATTGCATGATCAATTGGGCTGAAGGGCTTTAGCCGGGCTCCCAACTGCCTTTATTTTTCAGTTTGAGAAAACACCCTCTTACATCCAGCCTAACCCTAAACCTTGCTGTGAAAAACCTTCTTTATCGTGGCCATCAGTGCAGGAGTTGGCAGTGATGGCTGCTCTATTCTGCTTCTTTATTTTATAAGGAGAAGGGGGGCACGGCTGGAGAAGCCCAGCCTGGGAATATCCTGTGGTGGGTGTTTCATTCCACGCTTGACCCACTTTTCAGGCAGCTCTGCTCCTTTTCCCCTGCTGTGTTTGTCCTCGGGGAAGAGGAATACAGCCGGCTGCTGCCGGGTATTGCCCCCGGGAGCAGGGACAGTGCCCAGGAGAGGGGGTGCCACAGCTTCCTGGGAGAGAGAAAGGCTGGTGATGGGTTCTGTTTTTCTGGTCATGAGTTTATCCAGCTTTAGCTCAGCCATCTCAAAATGTTATTGGACTGTCCCTTTCTCCCCTGGGATATCTTTTTAAAATGCTCTGAATGCATTTAAAAATGCTGACTTCTGAAGCACTATTCCCATGGACTTTGAAACCTCAAAGCAACTGCTCATTATCACCTGTGGCGTCAGAACCAGCCCAGAATCTGCTTCTTGGACTTTGAACGGCTCCACCGTTGGAGACCAGTGCCAGGCAGCTCTGTAAAGCTAACCCAGTTCCCTTCCCCTTGTGCTTGTATCAAGGATATTTACAGTTTTATACGATACCACTGAAGGTGGTTCTTGAGAAGGTCGTTCTCAAGGCAACCTATGGAAAGTTTGCGCTTTTCATTTCCTTGGAATGCCCGGGAGCGCATCTCTCCGGGGCTGGGCTCGCTGGCGGCTCCCGTCCCTCGGAGCGAGCCCCGGCGCCACCGCGTGGCACTGCCCCGCCTGTCGGGACCGGCGTGTCGTGACCCGGCAGGGCCGGGAGCTGCTCTGCTGTCGGCAAGGCTGACGTGCACTGGCGCTAATGCGGCTGGAGGTGGGTAACCCTCACCCTCGGCAGCCAGAGGATCCAGAGTGCTCCAGATGACTTCAGAGGATGCCAGGGCAGAACTGGTACAAATATCACTGTTTAAATATAGGAAGGGGGAGTGAGGGTGAGATTAGGAAATAAGTGCTGCAAATAGGTTTGAAGTAGGTATTTCAATTTTCAGTCTTCCTCCTTTTCATCTTCAGTTTTTTAAACTATCTTGAATGCCTGCTGTTATGTAAGGGGAATGGGAGCACTGTTAGAGGAAGAAATAGAAGCTGATAAAAAATCTCACTTGGTGTCTGCTTTACAGGATTTGGTTATTGGGTTTTGTCAGTCCATTGGTGTCTGCTCTGCTCTCAGAGTCCCCACCTGCTGTGCTGTGTCTGGCTCTGGGATCCCCAACATCAGAAGGACGTGGATCTGCTGGAGCAAGACCAGAGGAGGCCGTGGAGATGCTCTGAGGGCTGGAGCCCCTCTGCTCTGGAGCCAGGCTGGGAGAGCTGGGGGTGTTCACCTGGAGAAGAGAATGCTCTGAGGAGACCTTAGAGCCCCTTCCAGTGCCTAAAAGGGCTGCAAAAGAACGGGAGAGGGCCTTGGGACAGGGGCCTGGAGTGACAGGACAAGGGGGAATGGCTTTAAACCGAGAGAGCAGGACTAGATTGGATGTTGGGAAGAATTCTTGCCTATGAGCGTGGTGAGGCCCTGGCACAGGTTGACCAGGGAAGCTGTGGCTGCCCCATTCCTGGAAGTGTTCTAGGCCACGTTGGATGGGACCTTGAGCAATCTGGTCTAGTCCACAGCAGAGGTTTGGAACTGGATGAGTTTTAAGGTCCCTGCCAACCCAAACCATTCTAGGATTCTCTGATTCTCTGACCTGGACTCTCACCCAAGTGCTGGGCTCTGCCACCCACCATTTCTCATTGCTGAGGTACAACTTCTATGAAAAGTGACACCTTCTCAAGGATGCTGCTTTAATGCAAATTTTAATTAAGTGGAAATTCAATAATTAGTTTTTTATATAATTAGCTTTTTCAGACTTATACTGAGAACAAGAATTTTCCTCTTCTGCTGCTGCATTGTTCCAGGACTGCTTTAAAAAACAGTGGCCCAGGCTTTGACCTCGTCAGTGTCTTTCTACCATCTCTCTCACATGAATAATTCTGATGTTTTCTGGTTTTACACTGAACCAGCCAGTTCAATTATTTTAAACCTGATGTGGCTGCTTGTTTTAAAAAATGTTCTTCATCTTTTATATTCCTGAAAAAAAAGGATGATTTTTGCAAGTCCCATGCTCCCCTACATGTAGATTAGGTTCTTTTTCAGATTCCATAGTAATACCTGTCTCTCTCCCTGGCTTGCTCTCCCTGGTTCACTGAATCCAGGATGAGTTATGTGGATTTTTCCACCTTGTTGATGGAGCAAAGCTGAGTTCTTTCAAGCCTGATTGTCACTATGACTTTGACAATGTCACATCACATTTGTATTGAAAAATAATCAGTGTGTTATCTCCATAATGTCTAAATCACCACCAGCAACTAAAAAAAAATCCTGTTCCTCTGTCAAAGTGGAATGTGAGGTGCTCTGAAGAGTGGGGGGCACATTTATTTTTGCCTGAGAGAAACATCCAGGAAGGGAATCTGAGGCTGTGGAGCAGATGCAGGGCTGTGTTCAGGAGGCTGCTCCCTCACGTTCAGCACGTTAAACTCTCTTCCCCTGCGGCCGCACGGCTGCTCAACTGGCTGTGCCTGCAGCCCAGGGATGCTGTGAGTATGTAGGTCAGAGCTCTTCTGGATCTGATTAAGCATTAAATCAAGCTCAGTTACTCCAATCTTTTCAGGTATTTGCTTTGGTGTTAAGCTGCGCCCTTCCTCCTCCATGTTCTCAGTGGTCAAAGGCCCCTAACTGTAATTTACCCGTGGCTAATACATGGTGTGATTCTCTGCACTCAGGGGAGCAATGCTCAGCTTTAGGATTATTTGCAGTGCAATCATTACCTATGTGCAGAAGAATTGAAATTGGGCCACCCCTTTTTGAAGCAATCTTGTTCTTTGCCTTGCAGCTTTAGCCAGGGAAGGGGTTTTGTGCTGTTAACACTCACTGACTCACAGGACTTGGGCCATCGCCGCTGCAGCAGCTGCTTTTCCACAACAGATAACGGGAAGCATCTGGAGTGGCTGGGGAGGTTTGGTGGATGATATGTAGGGCACAGTGGGAGGTGCTGTGTGTGTGTGTGATTACAGCATATCTGTCACACCCATCTGCCTCTTTTTGGGGCGTGGGGTGTTTTTGCTCTTTTAACTTTCCAGACTTCTATCTCAACAGTAGAATTCAAAGTCCACTGAGGATGGAAATTTCTCCTTTGGAAAGCTGTAGAGAGCTGTACCAAGTATAATCAGCAGTATAATTTTTGAATTAAATTTATCCACACCTATAATTAAGCATGGAATTTAGCTTTCTGCCTGTTCCTAGATTCCATTAGATTTGTCTTGTGTTGAGAACAAACCCCATCCCCCCTTTGCTGAGCCTGATTT
Source organism: Leptocoma aspasia (assembly GCA_013399835.1). Lineage (NCBI taxonomy): Eukaryota > Metazoa > Chordata > Aves > Passeriformes > Nectariniidae > Leptocoma > Leptocoma aspasia. The sequence continues at coordinate 489,559 of VXAX01007844.1, read as the reverse complement.
GCAGTCTGTGAGCTTGTGCTTGCTGGTCACAAGCCAAATCAGAAACCTTGGTCTTTGGCAACATTGGGAAAAGGGATTTAGAATTTGTAGATATGTTTTCCACTGGCCACCTTCTGTTATTGTCTGATTCTCTAAACCAAGGAGTTTTAATATAAATAAAAAAATAATAATTTAAGGAAAATAAAGGCAGTGGTTTTTAGTGCACTGAATGTGGTTCTCAGCAGTGGAGTGTGAGATGGTGTGATTGAGGAAGAAAGAGGTAAATGTGCTGCTGGTACAATCAAAAAGTCACATTAGACAGAGTCTGGAGGCTTCACACTCTATATATGAGATACATATAAATTTAAAATTAAAATTAGGTCCCATTTAATGGTGAACAAAGAGCTTATGTGGTTATCAATACCAGCATCTCTGAGGAACCTCTGTTAGTGTCCAAGTCTGCTGCCGAGCACCACCTGGCCCCCCTGGCTGCTCACTCAGCTGTTAGGAAGGGTTCCAGGGGAGCACACAGTAATCCAGGCTGGAAGGGACCACAGAGGTGACCTGGATCCACCTGCAAAGTCACATCAAGTTGCTCAGAGTTGTATTCAAGTCTGCTCTAACAAGCTGCTCAGCATCCTCAATCCTGTGGAACAAGCTTCCCAAGTCAGGCAGTCGCCTCCAACAGTTCTCTGGAATTTATAGAGAGGCCTGTTCTAAGTGATACGCTCTGATGTAGAACAGCCTGGCTATCAGCTGAGCTCTAGGAGGTCCTTCCTGGCTGAGAATCTATTTGAGTCTTCCAATTCTCCAGAGAAGCAGCCCCAATGAACAAGGTATTTAATACTGAATACTTTTCTGATTGTAGTCTCACTCGTTATGTGAGACAGATAGTGGCACAGGCTGCCCAGAGAAGCTGTGACTGCCCCACTCCTGGAAGTGTCCAGGGCCAGGCTGGATGGGGCCCTGAGCAACCTGACCTAGTGGAAGGTGTCCTTGCCCATGGCAGGGTAGGTGGGACCAGATCAGCTTTAAGGTCTCTTCCAACCCTTAACATTCTATGATTCTATGTCTACTCTCAGATGGAAAGTAAGGGAACAAAGGAGGGAAGGGAGTAAGGAATACTTGACACTTCATTGGCTTACCTACTGAACTGAGCAAAACAAGATTCTCAACTAAGAATTTCTGAATCCTGGGAAAATTCTTCGTGTTAGAAGATATTTTCCAGTGGGTCTGGCTGTGATTTGTTCCCTAACATGTGGGGTGCACAGCCTGGGACTCTCTGAGACCCCAAGGGACAGGAAACCTGACTTAGCACAGAAACATTAAGGTTGGAAAACATCTCCAAGATTACCAAGTCCAACCCTTGATTGACCAGCACCTTGTCAACCAGAGCAGAGCACTCAGTGCTACGTTCAGCTGTTTCTTGAACACCTCCACAGATGGTGACTCCAACACCATGCCAATGCTTGACAGCCCTTTCAGGGAAGAAATCCTTGCTGATGTCCAACCTGAACCTCCCCTGGTGCTGCCTGAGGCTATAAATGATGCTGTGTGGTGCTGCTGCAGGTGTCAGTGTGCTTACAGGCACCCTGGCCGTGTCTGCATTGGAGTGATGTGAAAACATGCTTTTTTGTTCTTAAACATTTTTGGTTTGGAATGGAAGTAAAGCAAATTGTCAGAATCCTGTGTTGTCACTGTGTAAGTATCTTGCCTACTTGAAAGCCATTTTGCCATGGAGCTGCTGATGGGCTCAGCAGCAGGGCATGGAGCCTGTGCTGTCACAGCACAACACAGAGCTCCAGACACTTCACAGCGACCTCAGGGCTCATACCCTGCCCTTTATCACAATGCAAAACCCTTCCCATACCCTTTTCTTCCCTGAAAACCTGTTGCTTTTTAGCACACGCTCGTGACCTTTCAGCTGTCACCCGTGCTGGGCACAGTGCTCAGGTGGGGCTGTGCTAACACAAAGGCCTGGGCTGTGTTTGGGTGCCCAGCTCTGCTCTGCTCCTCGGCCCGGGGGCTCCTTGCAGAGCTGGTGTCTGGAGATGCTTTAAAGAGCTGAGCTAGAGCTGCCTGAAATTCCTGGCGGCACCCAGGGCAGATGCGCTGTGAGCACCACTCAGAGCTAAATCCATTTCCAGCTCCATGAAAGCTCCCGCATGTACTTCCACTTGAGGAAGGCTGTCTGACGTTGGAACAGTTTTAAACTAGCCGGTTGTTCGATGCTGTTTTTCGGCTAAAATGTCTTCCACCACTGGAGCAACCCCTGACGATGCGGTTTCACCGTGTTTACCTGCGGGAAGCCTGCACAGATATTGGCAGCATCACCCCGCTCACCCCCGGTGAAGGAAAGCCCGCACCGTGGGCGTTCTGGGGCGAGCCCGGGTTACCCTCAATGGCCGATTTCACCACACGACCTGTCAGCCGGGCCCGCTGGAGGGCACCGAGCCAGCCCTCGGACACCGGCGCCCTCCGCTGTCACGGGAGCCCCGTGCTGCCCTCAGGGGGCGGCCCGGACCCCGCAGGGCCCGTTCCCCCCTCACCGCGGCCGGGCCGGGCCCGTTCCCCCCTCACCGGGGGTAGGCCGGGCCCGTTCCCCTCTCCCCGGGGCCGGGCCCG
>VXAX01007844.1:401365-483621 GCA_013399835.1 Leptocoma aspasia | reverse complement strand
TTTTATTATTTTTTTTTTCTCTTTTCTGGGAGTGTGTTTTGTGTTGTGTAAAAAAAAAAAAGAAATTTGGATGACGTTCTGATGTGTTGTCAATGATAAGGCAGTAGTTTAACTTCATTCTACCCGTTTCAGGCTCTCAGCAGTAACTGAAAGTCTTGTTAGAAGCGTTTTGGGTGACAGGAGGGAAATATCCTTGCTGGGGCTCCCCTGGCTAGGGCAACATCCCTGCCTGGCCGGCTCTGCTGTGCAGCATTATGTAAGCCCAGGCACAGGGAGGCTGGCGATGGAGTTGGGTTTGTTCTGGAGTGCTCCCAGGCAGTCACTGCAAGAACAGATGCATTAAATTTAAAATGTGTGCCTACAGCACTTTTCCCAAACGCCATTCAAACTGCTAACTCAGAACTGTGCTTTAATCCAGATTTTGGTTTTGTGTGTGTGTATATATATATATATATTGTTACCTCTGGAACCATCATGACTGTGTTCCTCCAGAACACCCATCTTAATTAGCAGTAGCACTGTCATATAGGGTTACATTGCTGTGTAAACATTAACTGGCTGCTCACTGCCAAATGGAAATTAAAGCAATGAGGACTCGGGGCTGGTGTGATCTGCTTAATAACACGTGTTGGCTTGCACAGGGCTGCCAGGCTCAGCCACACTGCACTGGTGAGCTTTCAGAAAGAGGTAGTGCAAATTCGCTTCAAGTGGTCCATTTAATTAACTGTTGATAGCTCAAGTACTATTGTGAGGATCTAGTGTGTGAAGCTTGTAAGTTTGGTGAGGGAAGAACATTGGCAATTTAATTGAAAGTCTTTGTTCCCAGAGCTGTTCACAGTAGTTGCAGGCTGTTGCAAACACATGCTTCAGTGATCTTGAAGCAGGTAACTCGAGGACCAAAAAGGAAACTGTTGCAATGGTTTGGTGCTAACAAATATTTTGAGTGGTAAAGGAACTTGCAACACATCCTACTAGCTGGTTGAGAACAAATGTATAAAATTTATGTGGCCAGACAGTTATGTTTATAGTGTCCTTTGGTTGGCTCAAGTGCAGTGATGTCGCCCTCAGTCTGCATGTGTATTTTCAGACAAGTTGTAATCACCTGGCTGCTGTGTCATGTGCTTTACTTCAGGGTTTGAGTTGTTACATATCTGGAATGATGCTTTTTTGTCAATTTCTGCTAATGACATTTTTCAAGCCTGCTGCCCGTTTGTTGTAGGTCTTACTACAGTTTGTTTGAGGAACTTTGTTAAAATGCGTGGTTATCTCAGATGCTAACAAAGTACCGATCTTGCTTCCTGCTTTGCAAGAGCAGTGGTGAGTGCTGAAGGCCTTCCTTGTAGGAGTTTATTGCTTTTTAATCTCTTCAGAAAGCCAAACACTTTTCTGGAGGAAAGCCTTTGATCCTGAGCAGCCTGGTCTGTTTAACTCTGGAGCAAGGGAGGCTGGACCAGACTCTGTCTAGGGGAATTCCTTCCAACCTCAATGTTATGATTCTGTTCCAGAGGCTATCACGTGAAAATTGCTTTTGAGATCTGACATCGTTTGAGCAGTCAAAGTGAGTAGCAGTTGTTTGGATTTGAAGGCAAGTGGTGTTTTGGAAGTGTTGAAAATTTTTTCAAGAGAAAGATAGCTGTAGTGTTATACTAGGAAAAAAACCACTATTGACTAATGTGTGTATTTTATGTTTTGAAGTTAAGAAAAAAAGCTCATGAATTAGTGTTAGACTTCAGTCAATCCTTGTTTTTTAAGCATGAGGATTAATGAATTTAAGGCTGTTGATTCAAAGAGTGAATAATCTGAGTGCACCTTAAGTGGCATTGGGCTATCTGCTGTTGGGAAGAAACAATTTCAGCAGTTAAGGTGATGCACATCCTTGAGTCAGCTGAACATGTAACACCTGCTGAATATTGTGTGGAAATAACTGTTCTTCTCTCGTAGATGCCTTCAATTAAACTGCAGAGTTCAGATGGAGAAATCTTTGAAGTTGATGTGGAAATTGCAAAACAGTCTGTGACTATAAAGACTATGCTGGAAGGTAAGAGTGAGACCCTGAGGAAGCCTCTTGGACAGGAATTGAGACAAGCTGGTGCTGTGCTGAAAAAGGATTCCCAAGTCTATGGAGCAGCTTGCTGTCTCCTGCCTGAGCAGCTGGAACTCCTGTTGTAGCTGAAACTGTTCAGGGGGAATGTGCTCTTGTAAAAAGCCCTGGTTAAGAGCACTTGCAGGGAGGTCAGTAAAATACAAGCAGCCCACTGCCTTGCCTACTGTTTACTTAAATTTTGTGAGAGTTAAGCAAGCAGAACATTAATAATACTTAAAACTTCAGTTTATTTAATTACACAAACCAGTCTTAGAATGTAAATAGCACTTGTATGGAGTGGGAAATAATAAATCAGTGCAATAAAGAGATGAAGTTAAACCTGTATTGTGAGCTTGTGAATGCTGTTAAATTATTTGGGATAAATACTTAGGTCTGATCTCCTGCTGACATAAATTTGAAACAAAAGAACTTGTGGCGGGGGAGGGGAAATCTGCCAGATGGCTGGGATACAGAGCAAACTGTCTGATCCCTCCAGTGCAAATCCTCATTGTTTACTGTGTTTTTTCTAGGTTTTGAATGTATTCATGGATTAACTTAGAAACAATTATTTCTGTACATGTAGTTAATATTATGCTCTTGCATGTAAATCTTTGGTTGTGGCACCTTATAAGAACAGTAAAAATAAGGTTGAATTATGTCAGGCATTGAACACTTCTGTTAATAAAATGCTGTTGAACATGGCTGGCAACACAAACAGGAAATGGAATGCATTGGGGTGCACAATTCTCAGTTTTCTCCTGCAGGAGCTTGTCAGTGTTGGTGTTTAGTGAAACTCAGCTGGAGATAGAGGGAAGTTATTCATGGGAAGTGTGTGAGCTGGGCACCATAAACTTGCCTCTTTCTAACCTGGGTGAGAACCAGTCTGCTAGAACAGGTGAAATGCATTTTCAGTGCAGGTGGCTGAGCATCAGTTAATGTTTTGTGTGTTGGGTGCTGCAGCTGAGAGGAGAGGAGCTGACAGTTTGGGTTGTATTGAGCACCACGGGATCACCAGTGAAATACCAATTTTCTGCTAACAGATAAAATTGCTGGTTCAGAGGTGATGGTGACAAGTCAAGCAGAGTTGACTAAACTTGAGATATTGCTTGAGTTATTTCAGTATCTTTTAATGGCAGTGTTTCAGTTCTGAATCTGTGGAATAATTTCAAACAAAAAAAGTAGTGTTAATTAGCATCCCACTGATAACAACAGTAGCAGACTTGTCTAAATACAGAAGTACATGATTTTTATCACATGCAAATTTGAGGAGTGATGATGGTCATATGTTTTTAAAAATTAGGTTCCTTGGTGATGTAGAATTGGCTCATCTGTGCATGTAATGAGTGAAGGTCTGCATTGTTACTCAGTTACATAACTAATTCCAAGATGTCTTTGACAGCTAGGGTGTCATCCAACTGTTAGCATTTGGGTAATAAAAAAAGCACATTCTTTAATCAAAGATGTCTAATGTTGTATTTGTTCCATGTATCAAGTTGAAACTTTAATTATATTTTTCTCATAATTTTTACATTGATTGCTTGACCATATCAAGGGGACAAATCCAAATCTCTCTGGAGCATGCTGACAAGCTTTTAAAACAAGGAGTGTTGGAAGCATGCTTTATAAATGCTTTTTTTAATGGAAGGATTTGTGCTGCTGTCTTACCTACCATGTGAACTTCTTCAGCTAGTACAGGATCAATACAATAAGTGATTCAGAGCCTGAGAGCAGCACTTCTGTGACTACAGTATTTCCTGCTCATGCAGAGGACAAGACACTGTGTCTATTTACCACAGTAGATTTGAATTCTTATTTAATAATAAATGGAATGGGAGCCCTCAGTGAGAACTTGTGGGTTGAAACTGTGTAAGTGGTAAAATTAAACAAATGTTTGTCAGATTGTTCAGCATCTGAATTTGGATTCAAGACACTGAGCTAGCAAGTGACTGCTTAGCTGATGGTTTGTAGATGCTCTTCTTTGATGAGGCAGCCTTGTCAGCCACTTAAGCTCAACTTGGTACAACCTAGGATGTATATAATGTAATATAATGTAATGTATGTAGCCTTAATTAATGTGGCCATAGCTCCACACAGCCTTCCAAAAGCTCCTGACTTCACAGTTTAAAGGTCCTTTGTTGCCAGTCATTCAGCCTCAGTGTTGTCAAAATAGTGAAGAACTGATGAAGCATCCCAGTTCAGTAAATGGTTTTGTCTGCCAATTGCTCAGTCATCTTTCCATTTTTAGATTTGGGAATGGATGATGAAGGTGATGATGACCCAGTCCCTCTTCCAAATGTTAATGCAGCCATCTTAAAAAAGGTAAGATGATGAAATGTGTGCTGCATGGGAGTAAAGAAATGTAAAATTCATCTTGGAGTTGGGTCTTATGAACTGTTAGTTAAAAAATACTTTTCATGTGCTACAAGCTTAACCAAATCAAGGTGCATGAACATGGGCAGGTGGGCTGAGGCTGGCAGGGGGGTAATGGCAGAGAATGTACAGGAGTGACCTGGAACAGCAGCTGTAAGCCAGACAGGCTTCCTGAGGAAGTGGTGCTGGGCATCTGTGCACACTGGCATTTCATGGTGTTAAAGCACTGATTTTAACTGGATTCTGTGAACTGACGTGGCTGTTCATGAGATGCAAGTGTTTGGAGAAAGGATTAAGGGACTGGCAGTGGCAGTCACTGTGTCTGGGTGGCAGTGACACTGCTTAGGAGACACTGTGTGCACTTGGTGGTATTAAGTTCATTAACAGATCATGGTCTTGGGTCAAGGGAGAAAAGTGTAGTCGTGTGGTGTCCAAGATTCTATATGCTTTCAAATAGAGTAGTGCCAAAGTAAGCACTGAACTATTGGGCCTGTTTTGGGGTAAATACCGGGTTAGGAATTGTTTCCTAGTGAACAGACACCTAAATAGCTTGTGAAGTCTCTTGCTGAAATGGAACAGGATTTTGCTTGCAGTAGATTCCTGCTCCTTTTATTTGTCTGGGTCATGAGATTGCATGTTCCCAAACTAAAAAAACCAAAACAAACCCCAAACCAACACTAATGGCAAACTTGCTGGATGAACTTTGTACTGGGGTGAACGTGACCTGCTAGTAGCTGTTACCACTCTGCTCTCTTCCCCTGTGTAGTTTAATACAAAGTATGTTTCTGCAAACAGATTATACAGCAAAATGGGGGTTAGGTTTTCTTTGTACAGCCCATGTATGTTAGCACAGGGACTAATAACTTTATAGCAGCAGCAGCTGGCTTTTAAGATTAAGTAATTAACATGCTTACAATATCAGTTGGGATTTCTGAAAGCTGCTGTATTCTGGGGTTGGGAGTCAATTGTTATAATTTCTTCCAAAATGAAGTTAAGTTATAGTTGGGGCTTAATGTGAGAATCACTTGGATAAAACTTTAATATCAAAACCATAATTAGGTGATTCAGTGGTGCACCCATCACAAGGATGATCCACCTCCTCCTGAGGATGATGAGAACAAAGAAAAGAGAACAGATGACATCCCTGTGTGGGATCAAGAGTTTCTGAAAGTAGACCAAGGAACACTTTTTGAACTTATCCTGGTGAGTGTCCTCAAGAAGTGCAAAGACTGTGCCTGTGAAGTGAAGCTCTGCTATGCACTTGAGAAATAAAGCCTTTGTGCTTCTTGAGTTATGCCTTCATTGGAAGGGGGGATGTGGGGAGGGCAGGTGCTTCTGGTAAGTATTGGCTGAAGTTGCTGGGGATGTTGGAATGCTTGTTAGCCTAATGCTGGTATTAATCTATACTCACTCATCAATCAAAATACTTTCCTAAATAGCACTGTCTTTTATTCTTGTGGCTCTCAAGTCCAAGTTGAGGGCTTATTACTAGTTACAGAATTCTGGAGATCTGCATAAAAATGAAAATCTAACTTTGACTGTTAAATTTGTACCTTGTATGGACCTGTGAGCCAACATTACCTGCCTTGGCTAGTTAACAAGACTGCAACACTGAAGATCTTGGATGTTTGCAGACTTCTGAGAGCTGTTTGTAAAGGGTGGAGCAGGAGGAGTGTTTTTCATGGCACAAATGACTACCTTCTATTTGGCAAGCAAGTTTTAGGTACTGTCCCTTGAAGGTTCTAGCTAGAAGCTTCTCAAAATGGAGATGATCTGTTTGCATACAGGATTCTAAAATTTCACTGTAAGCTTCTGTAGTGCATCTACAGAGGCAGAATATTGATATGGAGGCTTTAAATCTGAAAAATTTTACAGGCTGCAAATTACTTGGACATCAAAGGTTTGCTGGATGTCACATGCAAGACAGTGGCAAACATGATCAAGGGGAAAACTCCAGAAGAAATTCGCAAGACATTCAATATTAAGAATGACTTTACTGAAGAGGAAGAAGCACAGGTACTTGATCTGGGTTTAATTATAATTTAGCTGGCTGTTTATGCTGAATTACTGTGTGGTGCATCATAAGTCAATTTGTGATGCAACAGACTTGTTACCCATAAATGTAAACTAATGCATCAACTCCTCATAATTGGGATGCTAATAGCAGAAGTCTTTTTGGTGTTTATCACACTTGCAGCCCATTACCTGAAAAGGTCAAAACAAAATGTATTGATTTTTCTAGCTCCAACATGTCTAATAAGAAAGCATGTAGGATTGTTTGTGGCAGTCTTAGTTTGCTGGTTTGGGGCTGTGGTAGGAATGCTGAAGATGTATTGCTGCATGTGGCTGGAAGGGTAAGTTTGGGTTCTCTAAGTAACAAACTCATTGATCTTAAAACTTGACCAAAAACCAACTGCAAAATGGCAGAGTCAGGAAAAAGCAGAACAAGATGCCTGGCTTCAATACCAGAAATGAGTTGTAGTCTTGGGTATTTTCAATGCTATGTCATAAACAAACAGCTTAGATTCAAGATATTCCATTTGCTTTACTTGGTTGGAAAATTTCAGGTTTGATCAAACATAGGCATGAAAAACCTGGCTTACACTGATAAACAGGCCAGTTTGGAAGACAGACTTTATAATTGCAAAATCTGTGTGAAAAATTAAAGCTGCTCCAAGTTTGTCTCCCTGCAGTAAATGAGCCTGAATGCTTATGGGTATTTACAGCCAAGGCTTAATTTCACTGCAACATACTAACAGTTAAACTGCTCTTGCAGGTACGTAAAGAGAACCAGTGGTGTGAAGAGAAATGAAGTATTGTGCCTGACACTCGAACACTGTAAGGATTGTTCCAAATACTAGTTGCACTGCCCTGTTCATAATTGTTAATATTAGACAAATGCAGCAGCAAATGAAGTTGTGTTAGCAGGATGTTGTTCCCTTTGCATGTGTAGTGGTTTTTTTGAGTACAGATCTAGATCTGAGTTTTTACTAGTGTAATTGGATGTCTTTTTACTTTGCAATGAATAAAACTGAACTAAGTGTGGATTCTGTATGGGAAGTAGCACTTAAGGTTATCATTTTCATTATACTTTTAAACTGTTGAAGTCCAGTTATAGTGCTAAGGTTTGACTCTGTTGTAAATAAAAACATCTATGACTTCCTCCTCAAGAAGAGCAAAACACATGTATTTACAGGGTGTTGATAACTTCAGAAAGAAAAACCAGAATGTGTCTTGGGGAACCAGATAATATAAAAAAGTTACTGGATTTATTACAAAAACATTGTGGAAAAAAGTTAAGTGTTACTTAAAGCTATATAATTTTCAAGATGGTTCTTGTCCTGCATTTAAAAAAAAAACTAAATATTTGACCACGTTCTTGTCCTTTTAGTCTTGCCTTATAGACTAGTGAAAATGTGATTTAGAACTAAACAAGCTCCTGACAGTTAAATTTGAATATTTCAGCCATGTCTTGAAGACCTGCCTCTAGGTGATAGCAAATAAAGTGTGTTGCTTTATGCACAGGATGGGTGTGTTTTTATACATGTTACTGTTTAAAGTGGAATCCAGATTTGACCAAAAATGACTGACATTACCAAAGTTAATATTATTGACCTGTGCATGCCGTTAGTGGCTGGTTTTTAGGCAGTTTTAAAGAGCCTTGTGATGTAGCTCTTGGAAACATGGTTTCATGTGTCCACAGGAAATCTTATGCCTCTGTATGTGATACTTCAGCTTGTAGAGACTTAATTATTGCATACAAAGCTAATGCAATATCAAGCTTAACTTCTTTGGACAAAGCCACTTGCAACTAGTTAAACAGTAACTGGTTTTCTGATTTTTTTTTGTTTGTTTTTTTACAGTTCCCTTATAGGGAGTAGGGGATGGTTGTGTGGTAGATCTTTGAGGTGTGCTCTTAGCTTGTATTGCATTCCATTCTCTGTATAAACCTTAGAGTAGAATGAACCTTAATAAACATACTTATCTCACTTGAAATATTGGTGTTTCACTTCTGAATTAATAAAGGGCTTTTAAACTTTTGTTTGCAAATGGTTCTAGTTATTTGGAACTAGACAATTTTACTGTCACTTATTACTGAGTGTAGAAATAATAGTACTGAGGCAGTGGTTAATTGAAGTAAAACAGATGTACATTTTTTTTAAATGACTAATGCAGGGTACTAGTCAGACCCAGTGGGCAACTTTGAGATGAAGTTGGGTGATGGTTAAATATCCAGAGAGATATTTTTTGATGGGTTACCAAGATTACCTAAATTTTGGATGTAACCATTAGGGAAGCATTCAGAATTTGCTCTAAAGCAGCATTCAAACCCATGCTTTGGATACAACTGCTCCTCACATCTGGTTTCTCAGGGAGTTGCAGAGCCTGCCTTTGTGCTGCTGTGCACAAAGCTTATATTGGGTGTATTAGACATTGTCAGTGGCAATAAAATGCTCCAGTGCTCCACTTGGACATGCTGAAGCCTTTCCAGCAGCCTGTATTGCAAACAATGCACCTCAGTTTAAAAGTGCTGCTACAGGAAAATGTGATGTCATTTCTGTGCCTATGTTTGTAGTTAATGTTCAGCTTATGCTAGATTATTACAAGAAATAAATCCATCTGTGTGTGCAGTGTTCCAGAGCACACTTGTTCCCCCCCTCAGAGTGCTGTGGCTAACAGAGAAGCCTGGTGTAATTGTGTTTGGTGGCAGCAGCCTGTGTAAATTCCTTTGGGGGCTTGTCACGAGCCCAGTGTCAATGTTTGTCAGCAGCATGATGCTGACACAGTTTCTTCCTCATTGCACTGCTCCAACTGTGCTGTGCCTGCATAAGCACACCTGGGATAAAACTTGGTAATTGTGAGAGCAGCTGGCCCAGAGCCTGAGCTGTGCTGGTCAAATGTGCAGTGGTGGAGCCTCTGCTGAAGCCCCAGGTTGTGACACTTGGCTGTTGGCACTGAGGCACCTGTGGGGGTGAAGGGGAGGGCTGGCCTGTGTGCTCAAGGCATTGTGTAGCCTTGGCAGATTTGTGATACTCTCACTAGTCTTGGTAGTTAGGATTGCATACAACTTACTTTCTCTAATTGAAATTCCCCTGTAGTACGGACTCAGACTTCAGCCAGATTCAGATTCTGTAGCTGCCTGGCAGGGATGTCAGCAGGAAAAGATTGTTTTTTGAATCCCTCAGTTGTCCTACTCACTGCAGTAATACTAGTGCTCAGCTGTAGAAAAGGACACTGGGGAGGTGCTGACAGTTTGGGCTGTCATGTGGCTGCTGCCTGTGTTCCATGCCTCAGCTGAACCTGCTCCTTGCTGCTGTAACAGGCACTGGCTGTGTACTCTGAAATTCCAGAAAGCAGGAGAGACTGATTTCCCACTGTTAAACTTTCTGTTGCTGTTTAACTTGCATGGTGCTTCCCTAACTTTTTTTTTTCTTTTAGTCAGTGGATGATCAGGGATCAGGCTTCTCTTGGGTAAAGGGATTAAGTGTGGGGGTGGGGAGAGGGAAGGGTGGGTGTCAGTAGGAATTGTAGAAAAAAGTATTTTCTTGTACCCATGGCTTACTATTTCAGTCTTACCCATTGAATGTTATTGGCAGTTATTCTAAAAACCATTCAAACATACAAATGCTGAAGGGAAAAAACAAAAGCAAGCAGGAATCCTCTTGAATGCTAAGAAATAGTTACTTGAGAGTTTGATAGCATTATAACTTCCAGTGGCCTCTTTTGAACAGCCAGTCTGGCAATTACTTTATTTATAAAGCTATAAACATACTTTGAACATAAAAGCCAAAAAATACAAACTCAGTGAAGTAAAAAAATTACAACAAATGATGGATAGTCATTGGACAAATGAAGGTACAGCTGCAAAACATTTATCCCTGCTACATACATACAGTGGTTTTACTTGTTTTAATGAAGTGGTACTTCCATGACTTCTACATTCAGATTGATTCCAGGATCTCAAATGTATTTCAGGAAGAGTTAAAACTGCTGTAAAATAACTAGAAAAAAATTCTTGTTGAGATAAAAACTTCAGGGCAAAGTCTTCTTTTATTAAAAAACAGTATTAACACAAAATAGCAACACTTCATATGGCAGTTCTAAAGACACTTTTTTTGGTATTAATAAGAATAACTTTGTTTTGGCATTGGTTATCAGCCATGGGGCTGTGGAACAGAAGTCAGTCATGCTGTTTTGTCTTGGAAAGGGACAGCCAAAAGGTATCTTTTCTGTGTTTTGGAATAAAAACGATGAAATTTTCTGTTACCCCAGTATAAACTGGTGTATTATATGACAAGTGGATATTGTGAGTTTATCCTGCAGTAGCTGGAAGCACAGGGTAAGGTCTGGCCATGAAGCTGTATGTATAGAGCAGAGCACATGCAGAACAAGGCTGTGCCTGTGACTGCTCCAGCTCTGCGGCTCTGCAAATGCTTCCGTGCCACGAGGGCACAGGGAAGGGCTCCTGGAGAGGGCGTGTTGGGTGTCACTAAGGAGCTTTTGCAGGAATCAGTTGGAATAACAATGGTGAGAGGAGGCTGTGATGCAGATGAGCCTTTTGCTGGTCGAGGCAGGGACTCTCAACACCATGGAGGGGCCAGAGGAGCCTTGAAATAAGTGGGTAAATGTCCCAGGGTGTGAAATGAGTGAGGGCTGCTCTGGGTGCCTTGGCCAGTTTAACACTGATCAGGACTTTCCCTGAAATTTCCTCTGGTGTTATTTAGACACATCTGCTTTTTCTTTTCTACCTGCCTTTGCTGCTAAGTTACATCTGTCATCCAACCACGCAATACCAGCTGGGTGTTAAGTTACACCAGCCTTACACCCAGTGTTGGGTACACCAGGCTATGGTGGCTGGTCTGTCATCTGTGGTAGGTGACACTTTTACAGCACCTTACAGCAGAGGGTCTCAGAGTGACAAATGATGAGCTGAGACACAGCCATTTTTTAAAGCTGTTTTTTTTGTTTGTTTGTATGAAAATCAAATTATTAAAGAGACCATGTCAGGTCTGGCAAGTCTACTGAGTTCCTCTGTTCAGCACTGGAACATGCTGTTGGCTAAGCTTGGTAAAATAATTTAAAATGAGCAGATTGCATATTGATCTAGTGCTATGTAATTAACCCTCTGAGTGCAGTCAGTACATGAGTGTACAGTTGGCATTGGATCAGGTAATGCTACTTCTCCAAGGGTTAAAATGATTCAGACTTCAAAATGACTCTGCAAACTTGTCAGGTTTGTGCACATAGCTTTCTGTCAGTGCTTCTGAAGTTACATTTACACAGGAGAGGAATAAAGAAATAGGTTTAGATCTTCTAAACTAAAACCAGAAAAAAAAATCTACACTACTTTAAGCAAAGCTATCTAAATAAGGGGACTAAACCCAAAGCTGCTCTACTGACTAGTTAGGTTTGGCTTTTTTTTTTTAATTTTTAAATCTTTGAGGCATAAACTTGGTTAAAAAGTTATGTTTAATCCAATGTAAAAAATTATGGTTTGTGTTTTTGCATTAAGAAAAATATAAAAATAGTTTGTACATTATAAAGGTCATCTTAAATTTCTTGCAGTTCTACAATAATATTACTACATAATTTGTATTCAGTACTCCAAAACCCATCTATCAAGTAGGAAAAAAATATTGCCCCCTCTACCTCTGTGTGGTGTCATTTTTCTCTTCAGCAGTCTGGAATAGGTTTCTTTCAAACAGGAAAAAATGTCTGCACTGGATTAGATTGTGGTCTCTGAGAAGACTGTAAACCTGAAGTAAATCCAGAACTTGGAATTACTTGGGATTTACATCAGTTCATGGAGATCATAATCCATCCAGAGTGTTTTTTGTTTATCAAACTCAAAATATAAATACAATACCAGAAACTGGTAAACATTTTAAAGCTGGAGAGAATACATGAACATTTGGCATTGTCATTGGGGTGGAGGGAGAATCTTTTAGAAAAAGCTAGAATAAGTTTTTTTAAAAAGTTCTACACTGAATCATGAAAAAGAGGGTTCTCATCTCACCGAGGGCATGTACAGACGGTGCCTAGAGAGCAGGGCAGCGAGTGCTGCTCTGTGCCACTGCAACAGGAGAGCTCACACACACCTCCCCCTGCTGCTGGGCCAGTGTGCTCCTCAGCCCTGGGCTAGTGTGACCCTGGGCCACTGGCCAGTGTGCTGCTCTGCCCTGGGCTAGTGTGATCCCGGGCCACTGGCCAGCCTGCAGGGGCTGCTGGCTCCCCACGTGCCCTGCCCTGCTCACTGCTGTGGAGGTGCAGAGCTCCATCAGAGCCTACAAAACCAACAGACTGATTTCTGAGGCTTTGGCCAGTCTGTCTGCTGGGATGTCTGACCATCCACATCTGCAGAGGACAATTCCTACCAGCAGGGCAGACCCTGCACCTGACCGAGGCCCTGAGCGACCATCAGCCCTTCCAGCAGCTGGTCCGTGCTCCTTTTCTGGTGCTCCCTTTTCCTCTGCCTTGCTGTACAGCCGTGGAACAGGACATGTTTGCACAGAGACCTGTTACCTGCAAACAACAGCTTCCTGTTCTCAAACAAGAAGTCCAAAAAATTCACCTCATTGGTTAAAATATTTCATTTCTCTTTTACCCGGTCAGATCAGAACCAGCATCGCTTCGTTTCCTTTTCAGACATCTGGGCTTTTAAAAAATATTCCTATTCCAGCTTTTCCAGCTCCTTGGTGTAACGGCTATGAGATCTGTGAGTGACTACACTTTCAAGCAGCTCGGAGGGCAGGGAGAGGAAGCCAGGGTTAGACTGAGAGCACCTACCACCTACAGCAGCAAGCTGGGGACTGGCTCTGCTCTCTGCCACGCTTGGAGATAATGCAGTAAAAAAGAAACCAAAACAAAACCCCAAACAAACAAACAAAAAAAGCATCACAGGGCAGGGACAAAAGGCTTGTTTACTCATCAGCACTTTAAATTTTGGCAGGTACTTATTTTTACCTTTTTTTTTTTTAAATTGCTTTTCTATCTTTATCACCCCTCCCCTCCAAAAAAACCCCAACCAAGTGAGTTTTCCATCATCCTTAAGTCATCCTGTCGCCAAACTTTGCATGTTTTACAGTGAGATGGGGGTTTGGCTGGGCCTCTGGTCCTCATCCGGGGGCAGCAGAACCAGGTGGGCGAGCGGAGTGCCCGGTGTGGCCAGCGGCTGGCCAGGGACTATGTCCCCGAAGAGGCGCGGCTGTAGGCGGGGGGCGCGGCGGGCGCCGAGGAGCGCCGAGCGCCGGGTCTGGAGGGGCCGGAGGCGGGCGGGAGGTGTGCGGACACGGGGCAGGGGTCGGGCTGGTCGCGGTGCGCGGGGTCGGCGGGGGCTGCGAGCTGCTCTGACGGGAAGGCGGAGGGGATGCATCGGAGTGCGTCCGGTGGGGATGGAGGGGAGTCTATAGCACTTCCATCGGAAGAAACTGGGCTGGCACAGCGTCCTTCTCCTTGTAGGTACCGAATGCACTTCTTTTTCCTCCTGGAACAGCAGAGAGAAGCCNATAATAATAATAATAATAACCTAATAAAAATCCAACCCGTGAGGTCATTCCTCACCAGCCACCACTCCAACTGCTCGAATTCTGTGTGGGTGCTTGGCTCTCATGAGTTCAGGACTAAAGCATCCCCCCCATGGGTCCCCTCTCCAGCTGCTGCAGATGCCACGCAGGGCCCGTAGCACAGTCGTGTGCACGGGTGTCACAGGGCACGTCAGCACCACTGTGCTCTGCTGGGACACTGCCCTTCACACCAGCCTTGGCTTTTCTCATCCCAAAATCTGAAGGTTCCAAGAGCTTATTTCCCAGCACTTCCCTAGCTTTGTGCACAGTATCATCTACTTAGACCCACAGACTGGTTTGGGTTGGAACGGACCTTAAAGCTCATCCCATTTCAACCTCCCTGTCATGGGCAGGGACACCTCCCACTAGACCAGAGGTTGCTCCACATACCATCCACCGTGGCCTTAGCTCTCAGATCTTCTTTTCTGCTCTGAGTTATCTCTGCATTCTGAGTGTACTTCCCATTCATCCCCACCTCCAAGGACAACTCGGTGATACAGCTGAGCAGAAATGTGCTCAGCAACCATTCAGGAAAAGAGAAGGAAATGGCCTGGGACTGGCTGGGGGGAGATCGTCTGAGGGTGTCTGAGGTCCTGCTTTGAAAGTTGGAACAGTCCTGAGGCCTTCAGAGGACTTGTTGCTCCTTGGAGGGCAGATCACCTTTAACCTGCTCACTGAGCTAAGGGAAAATCAGCCCTGACAGAGCTACCAATCACACCTCAGCCGATGGGGCTCCTGGAGAGAAGTGTTTGCTGTGACCTCCCCTTGGGACGTGACCTCTTCCTTGGGAAGTGGAGTGTAGGTACAAAATGCAATGTGGGCAGACACTAGGGAGAAAGATTTGGCAGAAGGTATGAATGATCCTGCAGTGGTGACAGACTCAGTTCCATGCTTCCATTCTGTGGAGTGTGACATCAAGAGCTCATCAGCTGGGGATGGCTTTATTGACCCAAAGGGGTTTTTCCAGGACAGTACCCATCGGGGGCAGCTCTCCTCCCCCAGCCCTGCTCTTCTAGCAAGAAATCTGCTGGGACTGGAAAGGTCCCTAAGGCAGAGGCACCTGCCTTAGGAAGCAGGGACCAGCCTCCTTTCATCTCTCCTGGAAGAAACACTCAGGTTCCCCACTTGTTTGGTTATGATTTGGGGGTATCAAAAATACAAGTCACACATCATTCTTCCTGTGGCTGGGTTTGGCCATGATTCCTTCACATCCTGTGACAATTCTGTTCAGTATTTATCCCGAGTTCCAGGTGTCACCTTGTACATCCAGATTGTTTTAACTACCCCTGGCTGTCCAGAGCCAGTTCCTTGCACTATCTTGTGTTTGTTTGTTGAGCTGGTTTTCCTTCTCTCCATGTGACAGATCCCTCATGCCACCTGCCTTGGGTCCTTCAGCACCTCAGTACAGATCCTCAAACAAAAGAGCTCTCAAGATGTCACCTTAACAGTACTAAAGGGACAATTCCTCTGCTGGAGCCTTTACAGCTAAAAGAGGTAAAAGAACATCTCCCACCCAGCTCCCTGCCTCGGCTGTCTCATTTGAGGAAAACGATTCAAATGGAGAAGTCCCTAATGCAGGCACACACCTTTCTTTGATCTTCTTAATGAAAAACCAGACAGAGGGAGAGTGTGTATTAACTAGTCCAGTATTAAACATGACTTGCACTGGATGTGAACAAGAGCAGTGCTATTACTGCTGTCAGTGCCATCGTCAGCCGTGCTGACCCAATTAATGCGATAGGAAACACGACTCAGCTGAACCGGGTATTTAACTCGAGGGTATTTTCCATGGCTAGTAATTCCCCAGAGACAAGCCTGAGGATGAGCCGTGTTTCCCAGAGACATCTTGGGAGTAGCTGCAGGATAGAGTTTCAATGACCTGTTTAAGGTAACAGGAATGTGCCCATCGATTCATTGGATTTACGTAATGAGGAAAAAAGCAGATGTGATACTACAGACTGCTGATAATGGCCCAGTCCATGGGTTATGCTGAGGTGGGTGTTACACAGCTAAAGGCGTTTATCCCTCTCTTTAAGGGAACTTACCCCTCTCCCTTTGGAAACTACAGCACCCTGGAGTGTTTGTCCAGGGTATGGGGGGGAGTGTGAAAGCTCTAGGGCAGGAACACCCAGTCTTAACCAGCTAACCTCTGCTGTGGAGTGAAAATCCTCCTGGGGAAGTTGCTCTCCACAGGTGAGCAGAGCAGTTGGACAGGAGTCCCTGAGTGGCAGCAGCGTTAGTAGGGGAATTGCAGAGCAGCTCTGGCTGACCAGGGCCTGGTGACACAGGGTACACAAGAAGAGCATGCCAAGGTGTCCGGGCTCTCCAGCAGCCTGTGTTAATCGGGAAGCCGTGCAGAGGAGAAGCTGAGTTCAGAGCTGGAAGGGAGGCAGAGGGAAGGTGGAAGAAGTGTCCATGGAAGAGCGGGACACTCAGCCTGGCAGCACAGCTGCAGGGGCATGGGGCACTCCAGCAGCCCCCTCTGGACATTCAAGTATTAACAAGACCCTAAGGGAGCTCTGTCTGGATTCATAATCAACTAAAAAACGCTGCTCCATGACACTACCAGGGAATAAAAGGCCAACAGGGAGCTCTGCTGTTGTGGCACGCTGAGGTGCAGGAGGGGACCTCACGTGGGGCTCAGCCACAGGGACTGGAGCTTGGGGTGCAGCGAGGTCTGGGCCACATTTAGGTCGACTAAATTATTTTAGTCACATCAAGCTGAAGTGAACACATCAAGCAGTACTTTACTTCCACCTTTTTCCTCAATGCATTGGTGTAAAACTGCAAATTGCAGACCTCTGTCCAAGCTGGAGTCTCTCTGTGCTCCAGCACCCAGATCCAGAAGCTCCCAGGAGCTTTCTCTGCCTGGCTGCCTTTGCAGCCCCTCTGAGCCCAGCAGCACTTGGCTGATGTGAACTTTACTACTGCCTGGCTAAATCCATCTCTGGGAGCCTGAGGAGCACAGCACTGCTCTATTTTGCTGCTTGAGGCTGTCCCACCCCACCCATGGTGGGTACTGCAAAATTTAAGGCTCAGGAAGAGCTGGATCTTGAAATACATGGTTAGCCCAGCATAAATAGGAAAAAACCCCATTAAATCCTCAGTGCTGGCCCTAGGGTGCCACTAATGTGATTGGATAACACTAGTGGAGGAAAAAAAGCTTCATGTCAGGGTCACAGAGGTCTCCACCCTGGAAATAAACTTTTAAGACCGGGGAAGTCTATCAGCTGAGGAATACGCACAGCACTAAACCAACACTGCTCCGGAAGGGATAAAAAACCCAGAGTACAGCCTGTCCCTTGCAGCTCAGAAAACTCCTGAGGATGCTGCAGAAGGACCTGGAGCTGAACCCCCTGTCCCAGGAACACCCAGCAGCGAGGAGATGCCGATACACACCTGCACGGGCCGCACCAGTCCGTTTGTTGGTTGAGGCCAAAGCGAGCTCTGCATTTCTTAGGAGAGGCAGGATCTGAACACAGAAGCATGCGGCGGAGAATGGGCAAGGCAGAGGCACAAAGAGGAGGAGGAGCACGAGGAAGAAAAGAGGCAACATCATTTTAGCCACTTCAACACACGACTAACAGACTACAATCCCGTTATTTTCTGCTACAGAATGGCGCTGGCACCACCTGGAAAAAAGTGATCGTTAGGCAAATATCAGTGATCACTGCTGGCAGCTGGAGGTGCTTTGGGAAACAGCTTTGGGAAACGTGGGCAATTACAGGGAAATTCACAGCTCTTCAAATTTCTTAAGTCTGGAAAAGCTGCCAAATCCCGGAGGCGATGCCTGACTCCCGTATCTGCGTCCTTACCGGCTCCCTGCCTTTCCAGCAGCAGCAAGCCGGGCTGCCAGGCACGGACTGCGCAGGAGAGAAGAGGAGGAAACGTTGCAGAAGCAGGCTGAAAGCAGAGTTAGCACCGAGGAGATCTATGCCTAGGTATCCCACTCTGGCCCCCGTCATACCCCTTCCAGTTTTAATGGAAAAGCTGTTCTCCACGGCCTTTCCTAAGACATTGCTGTTTTACTGTATAATGATGGGACTCGTTAGGGTGAAGCCCTGCTTGCTTTCAGGCACGCTGTGTTTTTCTCTGGTGTTCTGAATGAGATTGGAACAGCGCACTTCTGTGCTGGATTCAGCCTCTCTCTTTCAACCACCAACAATGTCTCGTTGTGTACAACCTGTAGTTGGTTTTCAATCTGTAACAGGTGAAATTATAATTTCTATATCACACAGACATGTATGGATATGTAAAAATATACAATGCACTCTACATAAAGGCCTAAAAGCTTGTATTCCTCTTATCAGACTCAGCACTGAATGAGATCAACAGTGTTAATTAAACTGAAAGTATTACTGGGACACATCTCTTGATAATGATTCCCTTTTAAATGAATATTTATTGGTACAGATAATATTTATTCCTGATAATGGCAGAAATGCTTCAGAAGTCAGCACATGAATAGCCTTGGATGATGGGAATGTGTCTGTGACCAGCTGAAATCCGTCAAAAGGGCCTTTTCTAATCAGCAGGGTGGTACAGGGAGGTGGGGTTTAGTGTGACTTTGCTTCAACTCTACATCACTTTGAAATGACAACCAAACTTGGAGTAGTCCCATGAATGATCTTCAGCCCTGCCACTACATTTCATCCCACACACAATATGGATTCATTTGAGAGGAGTTTTCTTTAGTTAATATCATCTGTAGGTCTGATGGGGACATTCACCTTGGATGTTTTCAATAGATAAAGTTTAGTGACAGTTTATACAATGCTATACATTTGCCAAAATTCAATCTCCAGTTTTCACACACTACCCATGTTCTAAATCCAACATGTCTATTAAAAAGTCACAGAAATGTTAATTTACCATGGCTTAAAAAATAATGAATGTGTATTTCTCTAGTTAAGCTCAGGAGAATAAAAGAAAACATGGTAAAACACAACAACTGCTTTGGATTCTCCCATCTGAGCAGGAAAGCAGGAACAGCTGCCAGGCTGCACACACTTACCTGAGCTGGAATCTTGCTGCTTTTCCCGTGTTCGTCTCTTCTTTTTCCCCTAGGAAAGCAAAGGAAAGGCTGTTACCTGTGCTCCAGAAAACCCAGGGTGCTGTGCAGGGTTTCTGGAGCTGGACCGGGTGCTGGGATGGCTGCTGCCTCCCAGGTAAGATCCAGTGAGAGCCATGGTGCTGCTGGCTTAGCCCATTCCAGGAGGAGATGAACTGGAAAAGGCTGCAAAGGGACTATTCAGGTTTATCTGTGATGGTGTCCCCTTCCTTTCCCCTCTTCCCATTCCAATGCTCCTATGAAGAAAGTCAGGAGGAACTCTCAAAGTGAAACCCAAATGTGGTTTTGAGCACTTGCTATGGCTTCTGCACAGCACAAATTTATTCTGGGCTTGTGCCTCTTCTCAGGGATTAACCCTCATTTCCAATAGCCCTGGATCCAGTACCACGTGCATTTTGGCTCAGCACTTTGCATGAGATCTGTGTATATTTAGAAACTGCAATAAACTCAAGAGGCAATGGCAGCCATGTCCCCCATTCCTACCCCCACATCTGCTCCATCTTCTTCCCAACACACTGCTCCATGCTCTGGTTTATGGGTCCAGGACTATGCTGCAAATGCAGCTAAGACCCAGATTTATGCTGCAGGCTGTGTCAGAAGGTGTGAGGGAAAATGTCAGTGCTTGTAAACCAGCTGTAGTAAAACCAGGGCCTGTCCCTGCACTGCTCAGCACCTCTGCCAGCTCCCACCAGAACTCCTCAGCCCACTCTGATGCATCTCACCTGGGGATCCCACCCATTATTGCTTTAATTAATTAACTGATAATTTAATTGATAATTTTAATGAAATTAATATAATTAAACAAGATTTGCTGTATGCAATGGAGAGAGTATGACCAGTAGTTGATGCTCCTGTTGTATTCTTACTCCTCCTTATGTTTCTAAAAAGCATTTGTTTCATTTTGGAACCTTCCCTATTTCCAAAATGTGCTTTAATGTGGTGCCTTATACCCAAACTGAAACTGGTTCTTGATATTCCCTGATTACAAATGGGAAAGTTTTAGGAAATCCCCAGAAATTTATTTTTAAATAATACTAATCTATTTCAGTGCTTTTGCAGTTTTGGACCCATCTCTCATTCTTCTTTCACTAATAAAAAATCCTATTTTATCCCCAAACTGCCTCTCTGAGTCACAAGATGCAGCACCTCCCCTCGTCCCCTAATGAGCTGATTAATGAGGGCACAGCAGCACGGAAGCAAATCTGGCTGTGTGGTGCAGGCAGCTCCCAGGGCTGCCTTTGACCCGTGACTTCTTAAATGACTTTTTGTGGTTTGAGTGAAGGTGGAAAGCTCTGAGCTGCGGTAAGCTTTTCCTTCAGTGGGGGAGCAACTGTATTTCCTGCCTGATATCTGCATCATGTGCTGCACAAGTGACCTACATTCCTCCTCCTCCTCCTCCTCATCCCTGCTCAACTTCGGAGTGAAAAGCATCTCTTCCAACAACCACAACACCCAAACCAGCTGGTTTACAGTGCTGGGAGGACCAATA
The DNA here is from genome assembly GCA_013399835.1 of Leptocoma aspasia. Lineage (NCBI taxonomy): Eukaryota > Metazoa > Chordata > Aves > Passeriformes > Nectariniidae > Leptocoma > Leptocoma aspasia. The sequence goes on along the minus strand of VXAX01007844.1, from coordinate 463,045 downwards.
TGCACTTTTGGAGCCCACCATTTATCTTCTGGAGAAAGGAACCAGCCCTTGGTTCCCCAAGGAGTGAGATGAGAATGATACAGGACTGGGATTTCCATGGAGAGTGTGCTTGGTCTTGGAGGAAGGTGGTGCCATGCTCTCAGCACTGCTGATGCCCTCCAGATGTGTGCCCATCAAAATGTGGGCTGGGGGCTTCCCATCACCTCTGCTTTTTCTGCACCATCTCTGCCCTCTGTTTTTCGGGGGAGTTTGGGGTGGTTTGGGTCTGTTTACAGATGTTTTTTTTGCCCTTGGTGGAGTTTTGTCATTCTGGAAGGAGGGCTAGAATCAGTGTGGGAAGGATGGGCACTCCCTGTGCAGTTCCCAGGGGTAAGAAAGTGTCTGTGACGGAAATGATGGAGATGCATGGATGGACAGACATCTGATGGACAGACATCTGAAGACTTATGTGTGCTTTGCTTTAGTTCACTATTGAGCTTGTTAGGTATGTAATATCAAAACAGTTGTGAAAGTCACAAGAAAAGACCCCCTACAAAAAGTGCAACTATTTTAAATCACAGAATCATAGAATTATTTGGGTTGAAAGGGACCTCAAAGATGTCCTGTTCCAACCCTCTGACATGAGCAGGAACACTTTCCACTAGACCTGGTTGCTCCAATCTCTGTCCAACTTGACCTTGAACACTTCCAAGGATGGGGCATCCACTACTTCTCTGGGCAGCCTGTGCCAGGGGCTCACCACCCCCACAGATACTTCAGTTGCTTCCAAGATGCACAGAGCCATTTGCTCCCATAAAATTACATTTCCAAAGATATATCCACAGAACCTAAAAGCTTCTCTTCCTTTCTATTTGTATTTGCTTGGACAATAGGCAAACAAAACCTTGTGCTTGCTGGGGGCTGTATCATTCATCCTTTAGACAGGCAATAAGCCAAGAGAGTGTTCAAAATACTCCTGAAATGTGAATTTCTGTGGCTCTTGTGCTGCCAAGGAATGGCATTGCCAGGACCAGGTGTTTGGTAAACACCAGCCAGCCCCCCAGGCCATTTTGGGCCCTGCCATAGGGTGGGGGTCCGAGCACGGTGGCACTCACGTAGTTGTCTCTGGCAGACCAGCCGGGGTACAGCTGCATGTGGAGCTGCCGTTCCTTGCGAGCCAGTTCGTAGTACTTGGCTTGTTCCTCTCGGGACAGCGCGTGCCACTGCAAGGACAAACGGCAGTGAAGCGTGGCCCTGCTGTCCCCTCCCAGCCCAGCCCACCGTGGCCACCCCGCCCCAGGACACACCCGGCCCCTTGCATTTATGGATAAGGGCACCCAGATTTGAAGCAGATGCTTGCTGTGTAGTTAAGAGCAGCTGCAAGGGACAGGGATGTGGCACTAGGTGATGACACTGGGCCCCGTGAGCTCTTACCCTCCTTCCCAAGATCTGGTTGATGGCAGCACTCTCTTTCAGGGTGCACTCAGCAATGACTTTCGCCCGCATTTCTTTCATATACAACATGAAAGCGTTCAGGGGCTTCTTAATAGTGGGCTTCTTGGCTTCCTTCTCTCTCTTTGGTTCTGGTTGAGGTTTCCTTGGGGGGACAAAGGGAGGGGCTGTCAGCATCAGAGCCACCAGAAGACTCGACCCTAAGACAACCCAACAGCACGAGCAGGTGGGAGGCCCGAGATTTGCTCCTCGGATGCACGGCTGAGTGTTTATCCATCCTCCCCCCATCTGAGCACTGAGAGTGACAAATGAAATGGGTGTTGAGGTGCTGGTGCTGCTGAGCCAGCACTTCCCACTCACATGTTTCGGTCGTAGTGCTCCATCTCTTGCTTGCCGGAGTGGGGCACGATGGCGGGGTGCGGGATGCCAGTGGTGTGCATGCCAGAGCCCAGCATCAGCGGGTGAGTGAACCTGCAACGGAGAGTGGGTGAGCTGTGCCAGGAGGGCTGTGCCAGGCCGGGGGCACTGCGGGTGCCGGGCAGCCAGGGCGGCGTCCCTCGGAGCGCTGTGACGTGGCGGAAGCAGACGGGAAGCGAGGACATGGAAAGCACGCGGGTGCTGCCAGGCTGGCGGGGGGCAGGCGGTGCCCACCACCCCTGGGTCACCCTCGTGGGCACGTGGATGGAAAGGATCCGGTGCCACAGCGAGGGAACCCGCCTGCAGCAGGAGCCAGCCCGGCCGAGATCAAGGGTGCCTTCACCCAGCAGTTTCAGCTACTCAAACCTCTATTGTTGCAGTTTCTCATTAGCACTGCAGAAAGGAACAACAAACTCGACCTGGGGTTTGGATGGGAGAGATTAGGACCACCCCGCACCTTTCTGTTAGCAGAAACAGACTAAGTCTGAACATGAACCCAACTGCAACTCTAGGAGGTGCACCTTGCCTAAGCAATGCTCTCCACAACATGGGCTGAGATCACGAGAGGTCTCATTAGCTCTCAGGCTTCATTAGCTCTCTCCGGAGTTTTGGAGGATAAAGCCAGCAAAGTCAGCTTTGCCAAGCTTGCCACTTTATGACTGCAGCTTGAGATGGCAGAATTGCCCATGGGAGATGAACTGTTCATTAGATATGCTGGCACGAAAAGAAAAGCTGTTTAATTTAATCCACCAGCACAGTCTGATCCTTATCTGACCAGGTGTACTTTCTCGGCTGCAGCAGTGCTGCAAAATCCGCCCCAAAATCCTGCAGGCAGGAGCTCAGGAGGCTGCTGGGGCTCCACAGGGAACCGTTAGCTCCTCTTGCCTTCACTTTCGAGGCTGTGCATGGGTGATACCTTGCGGGAAAGGAGGCCTGGCAGCTCTCCCTAAGGGGCTCCATGGATCAAGGGATGCATGGATCAAGTGTTCTATGGATTGAGGGTTGCATGGATCCAGGTTTCTGTGTGGCTAAGGGCTCACATGAGCAAGGCTTGCATGGTTTTCCTGTGGGAAATCTCCACTAACAGCTTCAGGACAACATGAAGCAGAAGCAAAAGCTGGTGTGGCCCTGGCATCCCCATGGAACCACGAGGGCTTTGCCCAGCAGCACTCCTGGAAGAGCTGGGCTCTGTGATTCCCATCCACAGGGGATGCATTTTGCTCACCCGAAGGCAGAAGATGTGTTGGTATCTCACAGAAATGACTTGTGCCGATGGGAGGGCAGCAAATCACTGCCCCCTCCTGTCCTGCTTTTAAAGCTAAGACCAAGTAAACCAGATCCATCTCTGCAGAGCAAAGCGGTGGTGGCAGCAGGGACACATTAAGGATTAGGGTTAGTGACACGGAGCAAAGTCCTGAGCAATGGATTCCACCCCATTCTTCCAATGCTGAGCTGAAGGCTGGAGTTTTTGACTCTCTTTAGAGCTCTGCTGAATAAAACCCAACCATTGTGCATCCTTCATCCTCAATATTCCCCTGAGCTTCCCCTGGTCCTTTGGACCAGACACTGCCTAAAAGCGCCTCCTCTCCCCACGGCTGCCCTGGGGAGGGTGTGTGGCTGTCCCTGGGTGGCTGTGGTCTGCTGCAAGCTCCTGCTGCACAAACTGCAAGCTGCACGACCAGCTGAGCTGCCCTGTCTCACACAGCTCATACTCACCTGGAGAAAGAAGCCCCAGCAGAAAGCGCTGACGAATACGGCTGTCTAAATCCACATGACGGGAGCGGATAGACAGACTGGCTCTGCCTGGGATCAGGAAGAAAGAGTCTATAAAGTATCCACACCTATGTGGTATTTCCTAAAGATACCCTTTGCTAACAGGACTCAGAGCACTGATGCCCCTGGCTGGGTGGACACTCGGTGTCCCTTATGCTTGAGGGGCAGTGTGGGCTTTGGATGTTATTTTGAGAGAACCTGGGGCTCCCTACAAAGGTTGGATCCAATTCTGACCCCCTTCTGCAACTGGCAGACTAAACTGCAGCCTTGAGTTTAACTGGTAGCAATGGTGCAGAGGCATGCTGAAAAATCAGATGTTGCTATTGCACAGAAGAAGTTGCTCAAAAGAGCACAGTGCGACCAAAAAAAATTAAAGCCCACTCAGATTCTCTGTGTGGTGCATAACAAGCTGCACCAGGAGGATAAATATGAGGAAAACTTCCTTACTGTGCAGTGACCAAGCACTGGAACAGGTTGCCCAGAGAGGGTGTGGAGCTTCCCTCGCTGGAGATATCCCAGAATTGTCTGGATGCAATCCTGTGCTGTGTGCTCTGGAACAACTCTGCTTGAGCAGGGAGGTTGGACCAGGTGACCCACTGTGGTCACTTCCAACTTTATCTACTCTGTGATGCCGTGATGCCCCAAGCACAGCAGACTCCTGGAGTCTGGAGAGAAGGTAGCTACCCTGCCTTTGTGCTTCAGGAATGCTCTGATTTCCCCAGCACATCCTTTTAAGGACACCCATCAGGTTTTAAAGAAGCCAAAATCTCAGCCCTGCATTCTTTTTGAAAGTTGTTTCATACTGGGGACCAGGCATGTATCAGACCTGGGGCTTGAAATTATTTTTGAGATAGTAAAATAACTATGCAGGAAGTTCCTTGTTGTTCCCAGCAAGGGAACCCCCACATTTTCATATGGAAATAGCTCAAGAATACCTTAGATTGTTCTGCAAACCTGCCAAAAGGTGCTTCTAGTCTAAAACTGCACATGGAAACAGAGATCATAGAATTACAGAATGGTTTAGCTTGGAAGGGACCTTAAAATCACAGAACGGTTTAGGTTGGAAGGGACCTTAAAGCTCATCTCATTCCAACCCCCCTGCCATGGGCAGGGACACCTTCCACTAGACCAGAGGTTGCTCCAAGCCCCATCCAACCTGAACACTTCCAGGGATGGGGCACAATGTGGTGCTTACAACTGTGCTGGTACTCACACTCCTCTGGCCAGGCTGCACAGAGCTGTACCTAAACCCAGGACCAGCTATTTTCAGCTCTAATGATGAAAAAATCCCGAAAAAGTCCATTATCGTTAAGTGTGGTGCCCTGTGAAGGACCCAAGCTCCTGGATGCCTGGGAATTTTCGGGGCTGCAGACAAGTTTCTGCCCTGAAGAGGAATAAAGACAGCGGGGCAGCAGTCAGACCCCTGAGCTGCGCTGGGCAGGAAGGAGGCTCCCGTTCCTGCTGCTGGGTATTGGCTTGGCTGAAATCTGTGGATCTGTCTGCAGGAAAGGCAGCTGGGGCTATTTACACCCTGGCAGGCAGGAGCCCTCTTCGACCCCTCAGATGTTGGCGGGTATAAACACACCAACAAACAGCAGAGCTCTGCTGCACACCGGGAAACCCAAACAACCTTTGAAGTTGGAGGTGGCTGCCCCAGGGCCGAGAAAACACTTGGAGCTAATCCAGAAGCGACCTGTGTTACTCCAGAGGCCAGGATATGGAGATAGGAATGGAGTCAGGCACTTGCAGCTTCATCCAAAATCCCTCTGACATGCAAATGAAAGCAAGTGCAAAATCTGTCCCTGATGGTTGGGAGCGCACCATTGCAGCCAGTATCATGGAATTACTGGTCTGGGTCGGAAGGGACCTTAAAGTTCATCTCATTCCAAGCTCCTGCCACGGGCAGGGACACCTTTCACTAGATCCAGCTGCTCCAAGCCCGGTCCAACCTGACCATGAACACTTCCAGGGATGGGGCAGCTGCAATGTCTCTGGGCAACCTGTGCCAGGGCCTCACCACCCTCTGCGTAAAAAACTTCTTCCTAGCATCTGATCTAACTTTCCTCTTTTAGTTCAAAACTGATCCCCCTTGTCCTATCACCATCTGCTCATATAAAAAGTCCCTGTCCCTCCTTTTTTTTATAAACTCCTTTTAGATATGGGAAGGGGCTCTGAGGCCTCCTTGGAAACTTCTTCAAGCTGAACCATCCCAGCTCTCTCAGCCTCTTTCCAGAGTATCAGCTGATGATGGGAGGGTGGCTCAGAAAAAAGGCTGTGGGATGGTGGAGGAGAGGTTGCCATGGCACCACTGTGCTCAGCCCCAGGCACAGGTGAGTGACACGATTTGCAGATTCCTGGCTAATGTTTACTGCCAGGCTCCCATAAGCAAAACTCACTTGACTGGACTCTTGGAAGCTTTTATCTGACTGTCATCCCAGCTTAATTACAGAGAGAGTGATTGCAGCCCCTCCTCCTGAAGCGCTCGGTGAGAACAAAACCCGTTTCTGCCCAGCTCCTGCTTGCCAGCTTGTGGAGGAAAAGTTGCTTCCCATGTGTGGCTGCCCTGGCCTGGCAGCTGACTTGGTGGCACCAGCACAACCATGGAATCCTGTAATGGTTTGAGTTGGGAGGAACCTTAAAGATCATCCAGTTCCAATCCCCTGCCATGGGCAGGGACACCCTTCCTCTAGACCAGGTTGCTCAAGATCCCATCCAATCTAGCCTTGAACACTTCCAGGATGGGGCAGCCACAGTGTCTCTGGGATGCATCCCTGGCATGACCATCCCCAGCACACCCAGCCCTGGCACACAGCCCCTGCTGCTGGCATGGGGGGATGCTGCCAGGAAGCTGCCAGGCTTCAGTGCTTCTGCACCCACCCACAGCGGTGTGCTGAGCCTCAGCTGAGGACTGGGCACTCCACAAGTGGGTTTGGGGCTCTTCCATACATTTGGGGCAAGGAAAAGAATGAGCAAAAGCTCTGTTAGACTCATGTGCTTCAAGGTGCTGCTCTCTGAATGCCAGGGTGTTTGTTGCTCTACCATATCTGCTCTATTGCCATTAATGAAGGCATCTGATGAGGCTGCAGGAGGATGCCAAACCCCATGGATGCTGGAGCAGCTCTCAGCCATGAAAGCTCTCTCTACCACCAACTGGCCCACAAAAATCTCCACAAAAAACCAGACTGCTCTCCCTTCATGGGGCCAGGGCTGTCTGAACAGCATCACCCTAACCCAGGAGTGGACCTTCCATTTGACAAACAGGCTCCTTTCTCCCCACTCTAACTATTTCTTTCACATTACAGCACAGTCACCTCAGTCCTTGTTTTTCCTGAGGATGAATCACATCATATGAGGAGTTAAATCATCACCCAAGAGTAGCAGATTTAGCACAGAAGGCAAAATGTAATCTCTTTGAAGCCCAACTCTGTATCAAAGGCCTTATCCTCTGTTTCCTTGTGGTTAAATATCTGGAACACGAAATTCATAAACAAAACAAAGCAAAAGCTAACATTTTACTTGGTGCTTTCAGACGCTTCCCCTTTCCCATTCTACAATAGGTTCTTGTACCTGAAGCTTTCCACCGAGCTTTGCCAGGGTTTTATACACTGGCACTGGGGGAATCTGGCCACTGTCCCTGTGATCACTTGCCCTGCAGTCTCTCCTCACCCCAGCAACCCTGAGCTGCCACCTGCAGCCACCAGTCTCCCTGTCAGCCTCTGCCATGTCCCTACATCATCACCGGGGATTAAACATTAATCTGAGGAGTGATGATGCCCACATGGCAGCACCTGCCAGACCTGCTCTCTCAGTGTCCTGCTCATGGTCACGGGGACAAAAGCCAGTGGCAATGACCACAGAGAACACACAAGTGTATTTTTAACTTGTGTCCCCAGGGCAGGTTTACCAACAGGCTGTGCTTTGCAGGATGCCCTGGTAGGGGGGTACATTTTGGGATTGCTCCAGCTCATGGTCTCTCCTTTCCCATGCTTGCTGGGGCAGTGGTTACCAACTGGCTGAGCTGTGGCCAGGCTGTGGGTACCAGGGTTGCTTCCTGGCCAGTCTCTGCCATGATGTTCTTTTTCCCTGCCTGTCAGATCCCGAGAAGCACCATGGCCTGGCAGATGGAGCATCCCACGGGATTACTCTGTACTGGTGGCACACTCAGGGAAAGCACTGTTCGTGCCAAAAAGTCCAGTGAGGGAGAAAATGACCTCCTACTCAAAAAAGAGACTTTTGCTGTGATTAGGAGGGGTGGGTAGGAAGCTCTCTCTGGGTTCCCTAATCCACACAGACAGATGTAAAGCAGGAGGCAGTTTTGAATTGGGCAGGTAGTAACCCCTCTCCAGAGAAGCCTCAGCCAGGACGAAGCCTTCAGCCTCTCCATGGGTCTGCTCCCACCTCCAAGACAGGGCTAAATTCTCCTCCCTCTTCACAGAGCACACAGGAGGGGTGAAGCTGGGGGAAAGCACCGTGGAGGTCATGGAGAGCAGCAGCAGTGGTTGGCTCAGTCCCATCCCCACCCCTGGTGTCCAGCGGGGCTGGGGCTGCGGGGCCGAGCCCTCCTCACTCACCATCCCATCGACGGCGTGATCTGGCCCACTCCACCCGGGGGCAGGGGGTAGAAACCAGGGATGTCTGAGGTCTGGGAAGGACGGTGCACTCCTGGAAGAAAGGAGAAGGAGAGGAGTTGAACCTGGCACTGCACTGCCTGGCTGACCCAGATCATTCCCAACCCCCTGGCTGCTTCATCTACGGGCACTTGTGGACAGCTACATGAAACAGCTATTGCAAGTGGCAGGATGGTGTTTCCTGTGGTTCTCTCTGTGGGCATGTGGTGGGTCATCCACATTGCTGCAAAATCACAAACATGAGAGGGGTGGAGGAGACATCTTGCTCTTGCACAAGCATCGCAGCTGCTCCATGCCACGCTGAGGCCGAGCAGCACCATGCTTTGGTAAGGATTTGGCTGACTCCAGGCATCCCTCTGCCTTTCCAAGAGAGCCCACTCAGGTGCTCAGTGGATGGTCAAAGCCATTCCTATGCTCCCTCTCCATCAGTCCTCTGCAGGACCCCCCGTGAGCAGGCATCACTTCCAACTTCATTTTAAGCAATTTAAGTTCAAAACAATTGTTCTGCGGCTCTGTGGGTGCCAAGGAACTCTGGAGGTGGGTATGGTGCCAGCTGGGAATTCACCCTTTGCATGGGGAATCCCTGTGTGATCTTCAAAGCCGCTGGCATGGGCAGCATGGCCAGGGGACACAGCCACAGCATTGCTCCATTCCTAGCTGGGCTGGAAAACATCCTGTGGTGCCTGGGGCTGCGGGTGGGACTCAGACAACCACGGTGCTGCTGGCAAAACCAGCCTCCACCTGACCCCTGGAATGGGAAACTGGAGGGGTGCTAGGGCTGAGCTCTGCAACAGCATGGTGTAGTGATGGCTGCTATTGAGCCTCAGACAAGAACTGGGAACAGGGATTGTCAACTGGCTGTCCTGGATGATAAATACATGGACTAAATTGGTGATGAGTTGCAAGCAACTGGATTTTTCTCCTACGTGTATGAATGATACCTTATTAATTAGGAACGACACCAACCAATTCTAAGCATTTTTTTAGGAGTCAGCTAAAATAAATACATAACTGACCTGACAGGAATATATAACCTAGTACGAGATTTGCTTCAAGGGGGACTCAGTGGCCCATGGAGTCAAACAAAACCAGCCCTGCACAAGGCAGCTGATGGAACATCCTCAGATTTGCACCCCCAACAATACGAGTTGCGTAAATCAGAGCACAAGTTATTCTTGCTGGCCCAGTGGTTGGGGCACCAGCCACTGACTCAGAATTCCTGCTTGTATTTCCTGGTCTGTGTGTCCTTGGGCTACTGTGAGAAACTTTAAAGGGATGCTGGGAGAATGAGTATGAGAGTGACTCTCAGGAGCTTACAGTGGGTGATAATGGGAGCTGTTTCAGTGATGAAAACAGAGATGGGGCACATCCAGGATGAGCACAGAAGAAAACCCTCACCCCAGCAGTGTAGGCATGGGGCATGTATGATCACAGCTGCACCACAAAGGCAAGACCCAGCTGAGGATGATGGGCTGAACCTTTCCTTGAATAGCACAGGGGGGGTCTCTGGGACAAACAGACTCCCTGTGCCTGTAGGAGTACCAGCTAAATGGGGAGACTGGACAGTGCCTGCACTGAGGGCACAGGTGGGCAGCCCAAGGACAGTGTCCTAGAATGACTGACCCACTGCAGAGGTGAGTGCTCAGGGACTGCTCCAGGGCCAGTCATAGCCTCCACAGAGGGACAGAACCAGCTCTGCCCTTGGGTGAGCTGCTCTTGTATCACTTAGGGTTTCCCAGGCTGACAGCGAGTCCTGGGAGGCAGCTCACAGTGAGCAGCTCCCGGAGGGGCAGGGCTCTGCCAGGCACAGCAAAGGCAGCGTGGGGGGAAGGAATGCTGAGTTGGCTTCCTGCACACTTTCTCTCAGACTCAAACTCAGTCATTACCTGAGCTTTTAGTAGGTTCATTTTGTTAACTCTTTCTATTTTTCTGCTGAGTTTATTATGCTCTGATGGCTGACAAGCAGTGTGCTGCCTGGAAGACAACCAGGATGTGCCTGGGTATCTCTTACACCAGACCTAAACCCTACTCATCAGCATCCCTGGTGAGTCCAGACTGTGTCCTCCAGGTTCAGACCAGGGATTATTCAGTGGGTCAAGAGCATCCTCAATAACCCATTGTTTTATCAGTGATATTAACTTGGTGAAGCTGATGCCTCTGGGATAGTTTGGATCACTCCTGGTGGAGGCCTTTGCCCAAATCACAACAGTTGGTTTTGTGCCTCTGTTTTGGCACTGGTTTCTGGGCTCTGATGGACACTGTCCTCCGTGCTGAGTGCAGTTTGACACAAAACTGTCAGTTTGCTTGCTTTCCCATGAAATCAAGCCCAGGTTTGTGTAAAAAACTGGGTAACCTGAACAGATGTTCTGCACTAATGTGAGGTTGAGAAAAGTTTGATTTTACACTCAGTTTGCCAGGAACCCATGAACAATGATGGAATGATGGACTGGGGTGAATTCCTCATCACACAGATGTATTTACAGTTTATTTTAGAGGGTTTAACCTCAACACACTGTACTTTCCTCCATAGCCTCATGAGCCAATTGACACAGCCTGGGCTTACACAGGAACACAAAAAACCAAACCAGGTGACAACCACATAACATGTGGCTACGGGGACACACATGTCACAATCCAGTCAACTATCAGACACCAATCCTGTTTAGTCAAAATATTTCCTGTTTCAAGCATTTATTTTCTCAAAATGACAACCTGACAACAGTCTAGGTATGAGTCAAAGGAAAGATGACTTTCCATTTTCTGGTTGACTCTTGTGCATTATCATGCAGGCTCTGGTCTGGTCTCAAGGTACAGGGCAGCTTGTACAGAGAACTGAGCACACTCCATCAGCAGGGCTGGCACTTTTGGTACCAAACTGCTCACTGCCAGATCACAAAGCATTGCCAATAAGCTAAATAACCTCCTACTGCTAAGCAATGTCCCAGCTGACCAAAGGTCCTGATTTTCCTCATTGATTTGGGACCAGGAAGGTGGCAGCCTCTCCAGCTCTGTCCCCCTCCCAGCAGCCAGTGGTGCCATTACCTTGTTTCTGGTTGATGTCAGCGGGCAGGTGGGGTGAGTGGGAGCCGTGGCTGAAGTGGTCATTGCTGTAGGGGATGAGCGGCGTGAGCGGGTGCACCCCGTGCGACGGCTGCACCACGGGGACTTTGTTGGACTGCAAGACACAAGGATGGAGAGGACTCAGAAGTCATCAGGATCCACCAGTGAGGACAGCCAGTGCCCTCTGCAGTCCTGCTGTTGCCAGCAAGGCTGGGAATAGCTAAAAACACTACACAAACACTAAGAAAATTGCTAAACAAACACTGCAGCATCCTGCAAAAAAAAAAAAAATCCATAAACCAAGCAGGGAAAACAGCTGGAGATGATTTCTTGGATAAGTGGAAAACAGATCAAACCAGCATGAAGTTTTCAAAGTTCATAACTTTTTTTCCATTCATTTCCAGTATCTTTTATTCCAGGATGAATGCTCCAAGTGTGTTACCCAATTGCTCTTGTTCTCTGTCCTGGACTACCACAGGGTCTAAATCTGGACTTTCACAGTGAATCCTTCATATTCACCGTGAAAGTCATGTTTGGGCTTTATTAATCAGGGCTGTCATGCAAGGACAGACACAGATCACAGAACCATTTAGGTTGGAAAAGACTTTGTAGAGATCATCAAGTCCAACTATTAACCCAGCACTGCCAAGGACACCATTAAATGCTGAGGGTAATGCCTTTGAAAGCAGGACGTGGTCACCAGTTAGCCCTTGGGCTGAAATCCCTGTTGGACTGAGCTCCAGTGCTGGAGAAGGACCAGAGGGAGCAGAGGTAATGCTGGAGATGCAAAAAATCCAGGAAAAGTAAGCAAAGAAAAATGCGTCTCCTCTTGTAGCTACTCCTGGTTACAATCAGCATGGCTGTCAGAGCCCAGCACCTTGGAAAAGGCCCTTTTTGGTGAATGCAACAGGAAGTCCTCCTGCATGTTGGAGCAGAGAGAGGGGAACCTGTTTGGAAGAGCTGCACAGCTGTCAGGAACACACACAAACACACACACACACACACACACACGCTGCCATCTCCGCAGCCTCCTCGCCTCGAGCGTCTCGTGCTGTTTCCTACATGCCCAGTTTCGCCCATGGTTGCCTTTAAATCCAAACTGACTTCATCTTGGTGGTGGAATGTTAGGATTTGTCCCAGATAAATCCACAAAAAGAAACAGGGCTAGCAGCACTCCAAAAGAGGGTCAATTTGGGAACAGAGCAGGTCAGACAGCTCTCCAGGGGCTAGGAGCTGGGCGTGCCAGCCAGTTTTCATCAGTGTCACTGGGATGTCTACAGATGATTTGCTGTGTGACTTTTGACAAGTCATTTAGGATCCCTGGACTCAATTTACTGGTGCCTTCCACTTTTAATTTTGCTCAGGCAGAATGAGCATGAAGCTCCATTTGGCTTTGGTGAAGGAGGCACAGGCACAGACAGTGGCTCTGCTCAACCTGTCCTGGACCTATCCCAGCCACTCCAAGTGAACTGGGAACCCTGGGCAAGCCCTGTGTTTTGCATCCCTGCTCTGAGGAGGAAACCCGTGAAGTGGAAAAGAAAACAGACTGATGGAGACGCTGCTTTACATTTGCCTTTCCCACAAAGGTTTGCTCATGCAAATAAAAACCAAGAGGCACGCAGGTTTGCATTTGAGAATGAATGAAAACCCTAATTCCTGGTGCTTAACAGGTGTAGATTTACTGCATACAATGGGGTACTGGGAATGTAATCCCCCTTCTCAGCACAAACTGGTGTGGTACAGGCATTCCTGTCCTGCAACAGGGCCATGGGTTATGTGGTTATCCCATGGAGAGCAGCACTGGGCTGGTTCCTGCTTAGTTAAACACATGTTTGGAGCTCTGAGCTCTTTCTATTCTTAGCCATGAAATGAGATGAAGAAGAGCTTTTCAGTGATATTTCTAAAATTAGCTATGGTTTAGCTTAGTTAAGAGCCACAAAGCCTAAATGAGGGATATGCAGTTCTACATGTACATTTTAACATGACACTGGAGCAGAACAAGCTCAGTGTTGAGCTGTTTTGAAAACCTTAACTCAAGCATTTCTTCTGTTCAAAGTAGGGCAGATCTTTCTTTCCCATTTGCCTCATGCCTGATCCAAAGCACGGCACCATTCACCAGCCAGCCTCACTGCCTGATGGCTGAGAACAGCTTTCAGAGCAGTGACAGAAGACACAGACCACTCCAAAGGCAGGTGAACTGTTCTGATCTGCAGGATACCTCCCTGGGGAGAAGCAGGGAGTACAACTGGCTAGAGTAAAGCATGGACTGTCCTCCTTCCCACCAAAGCAGAACATGGAAGTGTTCAAGGCCAGGTTGGACTGGGCTTAGAGCTGCTCCAGTGGAAGGTGTCCCTGCCCATGGCAGGGGATTGGAAGGAGATGATTTTTAAGGTCCCCTCCAACCCAAACCATTCTGAGATTCAATGGTTCAGTGGTAACCTGGTGGTACAACATGACTTGCAGCTCAATTACTCAGTTTTTCCACCAGTTCAGATGGAAAACAACACGCTGCACCAGTAAGAAGAGCTGCCTTCCCCATGACCCTTCTACATTTGCCCTTGCCTCACTCAAAAACTTCTCTACTCTCTAAAGCCATAAAGATCTGGTGGGGAAGGATGACCAGCAAGGAGACAAGAACAATTTCTGAAGGTGCTATTTATCCCCCTTTCCACTTCCTCCATTTGGGAGTTTGTTACAGGAACCCATCTCCCAAAGCTAAGGGAAGAAGGAAATGCTGCTCAAGAATACAGAGAAATAGAGAAAACTCCATGTTGATCAAGGTTCAAAGACTGCAGCTGCCAATGGTTGTGGCCCATGGCCATGACTGCAGCTCCTGGTCTTCCCCAGCTGCACTATGAAACCATACCTGGCTTATAGAAATCCATATGCCAGAGAAACGGAATCAATTCCTCGTTTTTTGCAAGGTCTAGATTATGTTCCTGCAAATCAGCTGCAGCACATGGACCTTGAAGAGGCTTTTCAAAGCCAGGACTTAGCAACTGGCAATGTTTTATGCCATAAAATGAACCTGATGTAAATGTTTTCTCCCAAGAGGACAGAACTGACACGAGGGCAGTGGTTTGATGTTCTCTCAGAAGGTCCCCTGGGAGGACACCGGGTGCTGCTGTCAGGACATCACAGGGGACCTGCTGTGGTTTGGTAAAGCATCTTATTTTGTCTCCTGGGTTTCAAGACAGCACAGAGCTGCAGTGACAGAGCTGCTCACTACCCACCCGCCAAAAATAATGCTGCTGGTGCCAAACATCATGGCCCCAACACCAATTTGTCACCTCCTGTGCTTCAGCAGCCATGGGGGGACATGAAGGGGCTCCAAGGACAGCTTTGCCTCACCTCTTCCAGCACAGCCTTTTGAGGACAGGTCAGGGAACGAGCTGTGCAGCCACAACCTCATACAGAAATGAAGAGGCACATTTACAGCAACCACAGAATGATATTTCCAGAGGGGATGGAGCAGCAGGATGGGGTTTGCAAGCCTGGAGGGCTTTTCCCACCTCTCAAATTTGCTAAATTGCAGCTCTGCTGACTGCCCAGCTCCCATGTGAGTACTGCCCCCTCCTCCCCTGTGTTCTGGGCAGTGCATCCCCCTCCCAGCACCAACCATCCCACCAACCTCCCTGAAAATGACTGAAAACCCAAAGCTACTGAGGGAAGAAGATCCCTCCTTGAAGCCAAGATGTGACTTTAATAACTAGAGGTAACTGGAAGAGCAAAGAGAAAAGACAGTAGCATTAATTATTAAGAAAGATTAATTGTTGGCAAGGCAAAATTAGATCTCCCCACTCAAGCCTGGGTGTGTGATTGTGATGGGATCTCAAGGCCAGACAGAAAACTCTCTTTCCTCTGAGCACACGCAAAGCCAGTGGATCTTGCAGATGAGGATTACCCTCATCACTGGAGTTTCAGTGTATTTTGGCTCCAAGGTGCCTGATCAGACCCAACATCCTTTGCTTTCGCTCCCAGTCTCCATCACATGCTCTGGCCACAGATAGCTGCTGGGATGCTGCTGGGATCAGAGCTATAAATGAGGGGTTTTTAATCAAAATGTGGGGTTTCCACTAGAGACTGGTGTGAGATTATAATCAAACATTTTCTGGAAAGCACCTCGTGTTAACAAGTATTTTAATTCATTTTTTAGAGACTTGTCTATTTAGTCATGACATACTAAAAATGAGTAGTTTTACTTTGCTGGTTTGATGGAGGATTTTTCTGTTAAACTTTAAAACTAACCTTAGAAAAATGTAGCACAGAAGGTCAAAAGAAAAAAATTGAGTGAAATGATCAAACAAAAAAATTTCCGTGGCTGGTAAAACTCTTTGAGTTTTTAACTTTTAAAATATTGTAGAAAAAAAAGAATATTTTTTTCTGCTTGGATCAGTTTAGGAAAAGAAACAAAGAAAAAAGAAAGAAGATGTTTTGTAACCTGTGGAAAGTATTCCTTGCTACAACTGAACACAGCTATTAAAAGCAGCAGTGGTCACACCACGCTGCCTGGAGGGCTGCTGAGGATCCCAACATCCCACCAGTGCTGGGCTCCACCACTGCTTTATGGATGGGAATGACTTTAATTAATTTTCTGGTAGAAGACAATTCAGAAGTAAAAGGAAGTAATTTAACTCTACTGCCCCTTCCAATAGTGAAAAATGTTAAATTTCATGCTGTTAAATTTTCTTTGGGGATGTGACTTCAAGGGGTGCTGTGCTCCCTGAGGAGGATGACAGGGTGCTGCCTGCCTTGCACAACCCACAGCTCCCAGAACATCAGCCAACATCCCAAGAGCTAAAACTGCTGGAAAACCCTGCAGTGTGGGAGCCACTGTCTGTCCATGGATTCACAGGAGCCTGCAGGGAGAGGAAAGTCCCACAACCCCTCTATGACCCTTGGAGCCCCCATGACCCCAGCCGTGATGGGGGAAGGCTGGGAGCAGCCTGGAGGGAGCAGGATCAGCAGGAGCTGGTGGCCAGGGCTGGGAGCAGCCTGGAGGGAGCAGGATCAGCAGGAGCTGGTGGCCAGGGCTGGGAGCAGCCTGGAGGGAGCAGGATCAGCAGGAGCTGGTGGCCAGGGCTGGGAGCAGCCTGGAGGGAGCAGGATCAGCAGGAGCTGGTGGCCAGGGCTGGGAGCAGCCTGGAGGGAGCAGGATCAGCAGGAGCTGGTGGCCAGGGCTGGGAGCAGCCTGGAGGGAGCAGGATCAGCAGGAGCTGGTGGCCAGGGTGAGTGCTGTGGTTTCGAGCCTCGCTGGGGAGCCACGCCGCAGTCAGGTGAAATTACTCACAACACTTTCAAATTTTCCCACATTGCCAGCCCCAAAGACAGAGAAATGAAGAGCTGTGGGCCAGCCCAGCAGTGGCCTGTGTGTAGCGAAGGGCCTTGCCAAGGGAAGGGAGCTGGGGCTGGCAGCTGTGCGGTGCTGGTGGCCATCACCACCATGGCAGAGAGGGGTTTTGGCAGTCCCAGAGCCCTGTGCCACTGGCTGTGCTGTGTGTCTGGCTGCTGGGAGCATCCCCCAAGGCTGTTCTCAGCTGAGATGCTGGGCTGAGCTCTGAGCAGGTCTCCGTGCTCCTCTGCCCTGCGTGGGTGCCTGGGTGCAGCACAGGAGCTGCAGGCTGCAGTCCAGCCCCGAGTTGCCCCATACATGTTTGCTTTGACGTCACTTCTCAGAGAGAGTGAGATGAGTCGACGTGTCAGCTATGAAAAACAAAACCTACCAAGGTCTGCTGTTGCTGATTCAATGAGGAATTAATTCCTCTTCACTGCAAAATTAGTCATCGTGCCACAGAAAGAAAGGTATAAGGTCAGGCTGCACCAAGCATGCACTGCTGCTGGGGAAGCTACCTGTGACCAGGGGCACTGTGCCTTTTGCTCTTTATCCTGCAATCAATCCAAATTAGCAAATGATTAGGGGTGTATCAGGGACATTAGTCCAGCTTGGATGAGGCCCTGGGCAACCTGGTCTAGTGGAAGGTGTCTCTGCCCATGGCAGGTAGGTTAGAACTGGGTGATCTCTAAGGTTCCTTCCAACCCAAACCATCCTGTGATCCTATGGTTTGATTAAGGACATTATTAGGCACATTCCACAGCATCAGATGCCAGGAGGGCTTCCAGGAGGACTCCCAGGGGAATGCTGTCACTTGAGACATTGGGGACCACGACTCAAAGCCAGCACTGCACACTCTAAGCTCTGGTAACACCTCCCAGCTCAGGGCCCCAGACCTGCCAGCAGACACCTTTGCCCCTCATTTCCCTGTGGTGCTACACCAGGACAGGCTGTGATAAAAGATCACCCCAAGATCACTGCAGACTGTTTCTGGCACTGACTGCATGTGCTGGGGCCGGAGCCCTCGGCAGCCCTCAGGCAAAGGCAGCATTGACTCATTTCTCAGCTCAGCACACTTTTTTCTCTTTTCTCACTTTTGCTGCAGTCCCAGTGCCCCAGCCTGCTGCCGCAGAGGAAAGGAAACAGGGAAAGTTAAAGCCACCCATGCTCAGGCACTGCCCTCATCCAGCTGTGCACCCCTCCAGCAGAGACAAATTTTGGCTGCAGCAGCAGCAGCATTTTCCTGGCCACTGCCCAGGTCAACCAGCGTGGCTGTGGCACAGAGAGTGGGTCTGGTTCTTACCCTCAGCACGACCAAGGGTTCCCCCAGAGACCTCACCGCAAGACCAGAAGAGTCCCACTGCCCTGTGCACCCCACCTCTGGCTGGCCCTGACGTGCTTGTGAGCAGCAGTCAGATGGAGAGGAAAGGAATAATTTGCAGTTATTAATTCTTGCATTAATTCAGCCTATGAATTGCAACAAGGAACTGATTGGTTTAAGAGACACATCACACAAATGGGCAAATATTGTCTTTGCTCAGGTTTTTATCCAAACATTGCCCTCACTCTGGTTTTTATCCCTGCACTCTACATTTTGTGGTTGATGAAGCATTAGTTTTCTCAACTCTTCCCTTTCCCCCTGATTTCTTTCAGCTTCTTTAAAATCCAGCTCTGCTTTGTAAATGCTGATGAGGCACCTGGGTAGCCCTGATCTCCTTTGTACATTCCAGGGGATCTGCTTGCCTTAGTGGCCAAACTCAGCTCCCCTGATCCTGATTCCCCTGTGACTGAGATGGGCACCAGAGAACAAGTTCCCTGGCATTTCACACCTTCTGTGTCCCAGCACTCAGAGGGGTGACCAAGCTCCAGGCATAATGGGGACAAATCACAGAATCACACAACAGTTTGGGTTGGAAGTGACCTTAAAGATAATACAGCTACAGCTCCCTGCCACGGGCAGATATGTACCACCCACTAGAGCATGTTGCTCAGGGCCCCATCCAGCCTGCCTTTGAACACTTACAAAAATGGGGATAATACAGGGAAAGAACTTAAAAACCTTCCAAAATTTCTCAGTGACCTTCTGTGCTGCTACTGGTTTCTGGTTTTAAGCAACAATGGTTATTATTTTTCAGTCAAACTCTGCAGGGGAAATAAGCTGAGTTTTTCACCATTTACGGGCACAGGAAGAGCTGTTTCACTTCTCAAGTATTTATCTTCGAAGAGAAAGATGTAGGTGGTTCTTCCTGAAAATTTAAAAAAATGAAAAAGGCATGGAAAAATAAAGATGAAAAGTCCCTCTCAGAGGTTGCTCTCTTAGGGTCATAGGGGGCAAGTGTGGAGGCAGCTACACCCCATACCAGAGAGGTGGAACCCCCAAAAAATGAATTTTAAACGTCACCGCCCAATGTTTACAGTTCCATTCAGCAGAAGAGCCACCCCACTCCAGATGCCTCCTCAAACCTGCAGAAAGTGCCCTCATGCAATGCTTGCCTTGCTTCAGAAACACTCCTGCTGCTCAAAGCATCTGCTCAGGAGGGGATAACAATCCCCCTCCAGCCCCAATGTGCCACTGCCACAAAAGGCAGTGGTGACATTTGGCTTCATGGAACCAAAATGCTGGGGCAATATAACCCAGGGGCTACATTGCAGCACCAAACCCCTGCTAGTCTCTCCCAAAAACCAGGGCAATTTAATTCTGGGGCTGCATCAACCCCCAGCTTGTTCTGAAACACCCATCCCTGGTTAGTGGCTCTCTCGTGTTCTGGGCTACAGAGGAAAAAAGAATCTCTGTCCCCATCATGCCCTGTGGTTCTGAGAATTTGAATCAAAACCTGCAAACCCTGGAGTTACTGGTAACACTTGAGGCTGTAAATGCAAAGGCTCCCATTTGACCTCTGGAGGCTGATAGTATCTGACCTCCTTTACTTCACTCCACTTCTCGAAGGCAGGCGGTTGGTCCAGTACCCAGAATTAATCAGGAAAATGTCCAAGAGGGCAAGGGAAGAAAAAAACCCCAAAATATGTCACAGAGGCAAGGCTTGCCCTGTGGCCAGGCTTGAGACATCGTTTCCTGAAGGACCAGGGATGTCCCCTCCATGTGCCTGGCAGCACTAGGTCCAGCCAAACCTCAGGGTGCAAAGGTTTGGTGAAACACTGATGTCTGCACTGTGACAGCCATGTTGTGACCCCTGTTGCTGCTAGTTTCAAGGATTTCCACCTGCTTTGAGAAGCCATTTGCAAACCCCAGCCCCAGCTGCGTGCTGGATCTGAACTGAGAAGCCTTTGGCATCTGGTTGTCACATCCCTAGATACTGGGAAGAAATTATTCCCTCTGAGGGTGGTGAGGCACTAGCACCAGTTTCCCAGAAAAACTGTGG
The DNA here is from genome assembly GCA_013399835.1 of Leptocoma aspasia. Classification (NCBI taxonomy): domain Eukaryota; kingdom Metazoa; phylum Chordata; class Aves; order Passeriformes; family Nectariniidae; genus Leptocoma; species Leptocoma aspasia. Next base: position 443,024 of record VXAX01007844.1, on the reverse strand, counting down.
CTGCCCCATACCCCAGAAATGTCCCAGGCCAGGTTGGGTGGGGCTTGCAGCAACCTGGTCTAGTGGATGGTGTCCCTGCCCATGGCAGTGGAGGTGGAACGAGATGATCTTTGAGGTCCCTTCCAGCCCAAACCATTCTGTGATTCTAAGATCCCTCCTCTCCAAGGATGTGCCTGCAGCAGCAGATGGAAAAACCTGCAAGATTTCTGGGGCGATCTGCCAGCAAGAAGAACCCTCCAGGTGCCAGTGTTGTGCAGTTTTCTGGAGGCAAATGTTTGCTTACAGAATCCCTGGGCATGATGAGAAGGGTCCTGGCTGCTGGCTGTGTTTTTTCTTTCCATTTATAACAAATACAAAACCAGCCCATGTACTTGAAAGACTGTGGGGGAGTTTACAAAACACAACCCCTCAAAAACACTGATGTGATTTAAGACGTTTCGATTAACCAAACATCAGAGGGGTGAAACCTGCCCCTCCACGTCACAGCAGTGCCAGGATGCAAGGCCACCATGGGTGACACTGTCCTGCTGGTGCTGCTCCTGTCACAGCAGGACCTTAACAAGACACCTATCACAGGATGTTTGCCCCTTGTCTATAGGCTTGGGAAGGGACAGTCTTCAGCCCTTCCTGGCAAACACTATAGTCCCTATTTCCTCCTCTCCTCTCCTCTCCGAAGATCTCACTATCTGACATCACTGGCTGAAAGAAACAGACAACAAACCCAAGTTTCTCAGCCCGTTTTAAATCCCCAACTCTCTGACAATGCTGGGAAAAAATAATAGCAATAACAGGAATAATAAATAAAAATAAAATTGGTACTGTAATGCTGCTGACTTGTCCAGAGGGCGCTTTCTCCCATGACATCCGATGGCCAAGGCCACACACTCACAGAGGGTCAGATGACACCGAGGGAAGGTGTTCTACCCTTCATAGGTGGCCACGTCCAAGCCCATGCCACAGTCCAGTAACAGACAAGTCAAAACAACCAGGGATCATAGTATGTAAGAATATCATCCTCCTAGAGTGTGCATTTCTCTGCTATGGTGAAATCCCTTCAGATTTATACAAATGTCAAGCACATCTCCAACATGGATGGCCAGGAATGAATGAACCACGGCTGCTCTGAGCCTTCCTCAGGGTCTCTCCCAGACCCCTCTCCAGCATCACTCCAGCCCAGTGTGGGGACAGATGTCACTCCCTCCCTAGCACTGGTTTTACCAGCCAGTGAAGCCGGATGGGTGAGGGCTGTGGTGAGGGACATCCCTCCCCACAGGGACCCCCAAATCCCTCGGGTGATCCTGGCACGGAGAGAGGCGAGCTGCCCGCTGCCACCCCCACATTATCCTAATCTGACTCACATTTAGTTCCCAGTTTCCACAATAAATGGCACTGTGGGGGCCATGGGGGGAAGATAATCCCCTCTGGAGCCAAAGGGATGCTCTATGGACACCCTGCAGCAGGAAGGCGATAGCAGCTTTCCTTGTTGCTCACTTTCAAGGGTGTCATGTTTACAAAGAATTCTACAGCCACTAATCCTGGATGATACCCTGTGTCTGCCTGAGAGAAATCCTAATTTTCTCGATAGGAGGAATTAGTTCCTTTAATGCTTAATACCCTTTTTTTTTTCCTCTGAAAGCAAGCAAGCATTATTGTGCAGAGTGGAATAAACATTTTAATTAAAATGTGGAATTTATCTTCCAGTCAAATTCGTACGAGCCCCTGATGACACGTCAAACTCTGCTTTCCCATTTTGAATCTTCCTCTGATCTCTTAATGCGAGCAGCTGAATTAAAACCTGGGCTTGGTGGATTTGCATATAATTAGAGAGCAAGGGAAATTAATAGGGAATTGAATGGGTTTCTCCTTTGCCCATCTGATGGTTTTACCAGATTAAAAAGAGTTGATTTTTTTTAATGACTGCAAAAACATATTAAATATAATTTAACCTTTTTTTTGGGGGGGAAGGAAGCAGACAGACTAAGAAACAAACTTATGATAATGAACAACTCCTATCGTGGGAAGCAAATATCATTGTAATTAGGATTAGAAAGGAATCCTAATTAATCTTGTCCCGCCACTTGACTTCTAGAAGTTCCTTAAATGTTACCTTCTATGAGATGTAAAACAAGGAGCAGTTTAAATGCTTGACAGCTAATCCTGGCAGCCTCAGCAGCATGGGGAAGAGGCTCCTGGATGAAATTTAGGATGGAGAGGTCTGATCCTGTGAGCTGGACTCAGACTGAAGGAGAACATACAGCTTTGCTGCCTCAATCTCCTAATTGCTCACAGCAAGCTAGGTAATGAGTTAGCAAACCAAGACAGAGGCAATGCACTAAGCACCACAGCAACCCCTGACTCCATACAAAGCATCTTTACAGATCTTTTTCCATTTAAAAAAATATTGTCTACTCAGAAATACTTCTGGGGCTCATTTTCAGAATTGAAGTTCAGGTAAGGGGTGGGAATATATGAGGTAATATATTGGTGCTCTGGTGCTGTGCATCCCCACCCCATGCCTTGGTTTCATCTTCTCCACACTCGTGATGATAAAGATTACCCACTGTGCCAGTACTAAGTCATACATATTTTAACTCAGCTCTTGTCATGTGTCATCAAATCCTGTTTTTCAGGTATTGAGATTCATAGATTTAATTGCACAAGATTTTACTACAGGAGTGAATGGTCATGAGATTATTTTCATCTTTGTGTCTCAGTATGGAAATCAGCTTGGAGAGAGCTGGTTTCCAAACTTCAGGGCCTGGATGAAAGTCTCATTTTCCAAATACAGCTAAATACAGTGCTAGGAGGTGCCATAATGGGGGATTATGACTTGGCCTATTAATAAATGCAGCAAACTTTATTTTTTATGCGAAAATAAAAATAATAAATTAATTCTGCTTTGGCTAGGCTGGCTTCTCAACATATTTTTACCAAGATCTCCCATCAGTTATTGGCTATGGCTTTATGAAAGTGACTGTCAGCAATGGCACAGGGATAACCTGGTCAGGTCAGACGTGAAAAATTGTCACTTTGAAACCAGAGACCACACAAAACGTTCCCAGTCTTGGATTTCATTTTAACACTGGCTAATCAAACATTCACAAGGCAGGACTGATGAAAGGCTTCACACTGAAAAAATAAGAAAGTCAAAATTTCATATGGTTCTGATGATAAAAATAATTGACGGAACTTTTCTCTTTCAGCTTGGTTTTGCTTTGAGTTCGGGGTTCATGTGAATCCAAGCAACAACAGCTGCAAACCTGCAAAGGCTTAGTACAGTTCTAATGGTGCAGCTCTTACTGGGGAGCTCATCACCTGGTCCAGGACTGCACAGGGCCAGGAATTTTAAGCCACTTTATTTACTCTTCTCAGAAAATCCACAACTCTTCATAGGGTGCACCAAACTTCACCACAGTTGTGCTGGGAGAAGTTTAAGTGCATGACAGAGTCCTGGTTGATGCATTCACCTTCCCAGGAGGGAGAAGACACAGATACAAGCCACATTCATCCCAAACTTTTCTTTGTATTTTCATGCTCTGATTCTCATCTCTGGTGACATTTGCAAGAGCAATCTTCTGCTGGGCTGTACCCCTGGCTGACCAGGGAGAGGGTCCTGGTACAGGTCTGACCCTGACTGGGGAAAGCAGCCCCAGGGAAGTGCCTGTTCCCATCACCCCAGTGTGAGATATCACCATTTCATAGAGGTGGTGAAGGGCAAAAATGTTAAAGTACCAACTTTGCTGGCCGAGGTCAGACTTGTTTTCCAACACAGCTTGCCCTGGGAGCTCGCCCTGCCCTGTGGTCAGCTGTGACACGGCACTCCATGGAAAAGGTTTTCCAGAAAAGTTAAACAAAGCAGAACTGAGCAAACAGAAGGGTGTGTGTGGAGTCAGTCCCACGGGAGGCAGGGACCAGGGTGGCTGATGTGCAAGCAGCTGCTGCCTCCCAGCACATCCCAGTACACAGGTGCCAGGTCTGCCTGCACAGGGAGCCCCCAGAGATGCCACCGTGGTGCCACCAAAATGCCAGCTGCTTCCATGAAATGCAAACAGATCCACAACTGTCCCAGCATTTACACCCACTTAGATGAAAAGACAAAGAAAAAAAATTTTAAGAAGAAGGAAGAATAGATGATAACATGAAGCTTCTGGCATAGATTTTTCCCGACCAGATAATTAGCTAGCTCAACCCAGCACCAGAGATCAGCTATTTAACTGCAGGTCATTTTGTAACACAGATTTTTTTTTTAACTTACTTGTCATGGTCTCTGACCTATTACAGTAACTGACAGCTGTATTTGCTGAACGATGGCACTGAGGTTACAGAGAACATTGATTATACTAAAAAAACCCAAAACATCTACCACACCTGTATGCATACAACCTCCACATGACTATAGTGACATCTTTAAGCTTAGGTATTATTTAGGGCTTGAGCTGGCAGTCCATGTGTCCCACATCTGCTTTCAAAAGAATCTGGGAATGAAGAACTATTTTTGCCACCAGGACAATGATACACAAAATAGTCCTTGCTTCAGGACACTGTCACATGATTAAATCCTATATTAGTATTGCATTTTTTATATTAAAAGTTTTTTCATTACCCATGGATTGTACATTTGCTGAAAAAAACAAAACACTATTGCCATTGGGTTAGGATTTACATTCTTTCTAGTGAAGCTTGCAATTAAAAAATAAGCCCATCTATCTTCTGGCCATCATCTAAGCTCCTTAGAAGGCGAAAGGTAAAAATCCTGTGGATTAACAGAGAATTACACTTTTTTATATCTCTCAGTTTTAAGTGAGGTGCTACACAGATAAAGCAATTTGTTCTTAAAACACATGCTTAATATAACATCTTCCCTTTAATTCTTTGGCTGGCTCTCTCCTCTATTTCAGGACATAAAGCATCTTGGGACTTTCTGAAGAGATAAATCCCGAAGCTGAGCCGAGCCCCAGCCGATGGGATTCATAAGGAAACACCATCTCAGAACAGGTGACTCTGTATGTCCCCAGCTGAAGTGTTTGGGGCATCTTCAAACACTTTTAGCAAAAGATTAACAATTTAGATTAATGGAATTGAAAATAAGATACAACCCGTGCCAAAGTCAATGAAGTTTTCCCACTGATTTATCTCATCTAAGGCCAAGAACACAACATTATCTCCAGTGCTGGCAGGTGTTCATTCAGGTCTGGAATCACAGAATCATTTAGGTTGGAAGAGCCTTCTGAGATCATCGAGTCCAAACGTTAACCCAGCACTGCCAAGGCCACCACGAGACCATGTCCCCAAGTGCTACATGTACATGTTTGTTAAATCCTCCAGGGATGGTCCTGGAGCACCATCAGGACTTCACCCTGAGTGCCTTGGGCAGCCTCTTCCAAGGCTTGACAACCATTTTGGTGGATATTTTTTCCCAATATTAAATCTAAACCTTCCCTGCTGCAGCTTGAGGCTGCTTCCTCTTGTCCTATCACTTGTTTATTGGGAGAAGAGACGGATTCCTACCTGGTTCCACCCTCCTGTCCGGGAGTTGTAGAGAGCAAGAAGGTGCCTCCTTTTATCAGGATGAGCCCCCCTAGCCCCTCTCCTCATCAGACTTGTGCTCTAGACCCTTCTCCAGCTCCACTGCCCTTCTCTGCAAACTCTCCAGCATCTCAATGTCTGTCTTGAAGTGAGGGGTCCAAAACTCAACACAAAACAGAATTTGAGGTGCAGCCTCATCAGTGACTGTAGAAGTACGAACAGCCAGAGTTTCCCACAAGATAAATACTCGTTTGTTGTGTTGTGAGGAGACCAGCCATAAAACTCTGCCTTTAGTCCATCTCTCTTATCATTACACCCATCTGCCTTGGCTGTCTTGTATGTGTACAAGGCTATATTTGGATCAGTAGTTTAACAGAAATTGCATTTCTTAACTGTAAGGTGTATTTTAGGGTAGAGACTTGTTATCTCCTGAATCTGAAAAAGATGGAGCTCAGCAGACTCAGTTCTGCTTGTGGTCTTCACCAAGCAAACAGTAAATATTGCTTGTAACAGGAGATTTTATATAAAATATTTCTATACATTTGATGCAATGGCATAATAATAACTACCAGTGACTGACCAAGGTCTTACAGGCAGCTCAGGGATTTTCTCTGTTTGCTGACTGACCCCAGAGAAAGAAGGGGAGTGAGGAAATTACTCAGAAACAGAGGCTAATGAGCATTTTTCATTATTTTGCCTTTATGACAGCAAAGTTTGCCACTGATTTCAAGAGGAGTATTGTCTGCCACTCTGTAGCCACTAGCATAGAAATCTGTGAGCATTAAAACCTTAGATTAGCAGGGGCATCAATAGGTGCACATACACGAATGTCCAGGCAAGCACATGCACAAACATCAGCCAAGGCTCTCCTCCTGCACCAAGGAGTCACAGAATCACAGGATCTTGGGATGGTTTGGGTGGGAAGGGACCTCAAAATTCACCCAGTTTCAGCCTCCCTGCCATGGGCAGGGACCCCTTCCACCAGAGCACTGTAAGGGAGATGTACACAAACTACCAGGTCCTGGAGACTGGCAGAGAAAACAAAGGAGGGAAGCCAAGATATCAGCAGGGAGTCACTGCTGTAATCAACACCCAGGCCCTGGCACAGCCCCCAGCCCCTGGGCTGCTGGGCTCCACTCTCCTGGGAGGCAGCACTGGAGCATGGGGTGGATCAGCCCCTCACCAGCCCTCCTCATCAATCCTCAGGCTCGTTAGGTTATCAGGGCCCAACTACTCCCACTAAACAATATCCACATGCATGTTCCATTTAAAAAAAAAAAAGTATTAGTATTTTAAATTACTATAATTTGTGCTTGGGACTAATAAATCTTAATTATTCAGCAGAAAACGAATTGTAGTGTGGGATTTAATTCCTCATGTCTACTCTATCTACTACAAATGAGCTACCAGTGATCTAAGAATGAGCTACCTGGCAATAAGCAATTACATGATTTATTTTTTTATTTTCATTCTCCACTGGGTATTATCTGAATACCTGCAGTGCCTCTGTTCTCACCTGACATATACCACGCTGTGCTGGCTGCAATGACATCTGCTGGTGGCTACACACCTTCTCAGCTGGCCTAGGTGACTTTATTCACCATAATAAAAGAAGCAGCTATGTGCTCCAGCACTTTTGGTTTTGTTACGGAATTTTTTCCTCCAACTTAGTACAGAGCTATGGAACAGTATTTAGGTGAAAAGGAGTAATTCTGCTACATCTGAGCAAACTCAAGAGGTAAAACCCACCCCAGCAGCCCATGGAGCACAATGCTGCTTTGCAAGTCTCAGTGGTTTCTCAAAAAATCCCATGTGCCAGGGTAAAAAAGGAAGGGGCGGGTTTCACTGGAATGGAGGAGTTAGTGTAATTATAAGTTACGGGATCATGGCAAAATCCAGATCAAAGAAAGGCACTTCCCATGGCAGATCTCCAGCAGTTTCCAGGAAAGATAACCTCAGTTCTGTCTGGGTGGCAAAGAAATGCATTTGCCACTACAGCAAAGGACCACATGACTGGAGTACTGTAGGACTGAGCCCACAAACTGGCCAATATTTCCCTTTTTCTTGCCCTGGGGGTTGGCTGGCACACATTCCCCATGTCCCAGCAGGGCTGCCACTGTGCTGGGTGCTGCTTCCCATGGAGCCCACAAGCTGTTCCATGGAGGAGAGGCTGTGCCACATCAGGTGGATGTCAATGTCAGGTGGGACAGGGCTTGGAGCAAGCTGGTCTAGTGGAAGGTGGTTTTGGCTGTGGCAGGAGAGCTGGAATGAGACAATTTTTAAGGTCCCTTCCTACCCAAACCATTTTGTGTTCTGTGACCATGATGGACTGTGGTCCACCAGGGCTGCGGGGCCACAGGACAGTCCCAGGTTCCCTGAGGTGCCATGCTGCACATTGGGTGCCCTTTAAAATAATAAGCATCTTTAAAATAATTCCTCATGGGTCTCACTGAAAGCTGTTTATCTTTATGCTAATGAATAATTCAGAATCTTGGTTCCTTTTTCACTGGGATTCCCACTACCAAACCCAAGGTGTGAGGAGACACACCACCAAAGCCAATGAATTTCAAAATCCAGAGGCATGCTGCAGATGCCAATAGGTAAAAGAATTTGCCATAAACAATCCATAAACAAATGGGCCAGCACTCACAGAGGGTGGTGTTTGATGGCATCTTTCTGCTGAGACTGAATTCCTCGTGTTCCTGCACCACAGACTTGAACTCTGATTGCAACAGCCCTGCCCCAGCCAGGGTAAGGACACATTGGGAAGTATTTACAGTCATCCCTGCTGCTTGGGATTTTTTGTTAGAAGGTACATTACTAGAAGGAAAATGCTGCAAAATAATTTTAAAGATTTCAAAGAAAAAGTTACTGCCTTGAGTAGAAAGAAGAGAACATAACCTGATACCACAACTACTCTACATAAGGGAAATAGTTATCATCACCACTTACTACACCTGATGGGATCTCTATTCTGTCACATTGAAACAAGGTAAGAGTTCATTTAAATTCTGGACATAGTCACTTAATGATTTTAGCAGGAGGGGACTACAGGCAGATTCCTTGCAGGGAGAAACCTCTAAGCCCAGCAGCCACCCCATGCCACAGCACAACCCAGCCACAGTCTGAGGACTTCCAGGCAATGCAAGAAGTAAGATGATGGGTGAGATCAGGGCAGGATGGAGACTGAGGGACATGAAAAGCCTGTTAAATTTTTCATGTCATCAAAGAGTACCAGTCTATGAGCTTGGAAGCGTTGAAGAGTCTGATTTATAAAATCGAAATAAATGAAAATAAAATAATTAAATAAGTCAGATGGCAGCTAACAGACTGCTCACCTAGCATTTTCCCACCTTGGGCAGGAGCTCTGATTAATGCTAATTAGCTTATCTTCACATTAGATCCTGATGATTCATCACTTACTACCCCAGGAATTATGACGCACTGGGGAGAGATATATCTGTAGATTCCATGGGTGTATGCCATGTCTGGAACACTTAAATGATTTTGGCATGAAAAGGGACCAACCACAAGCCCAGCTAATCAAACCAGCATTTCTCAACCTACACCTTCCAGTAGTTATAAAAAAGATTCAGAGCAAAGACAAGACTATGGCACTGAAGACAAATTTATCTGCCTCATCAGTGGTGTAGAATCTTTGCAGAACAAAGGGCTTTATCGGCAACCTGCCAGGAGCCTGTGGCTGCTCCTCGTTTGCATATAAATTTAAAAAGAATTTTAATAAGTGTTAAATGCACACGATTATTTCTTATTTATAGCTGAAAGTAGGTGTATGCGGTGCTTTGTAAATCACAGAGAAAAGAAGAAGTTGGACCTTTGGAAGTCTGAATGGAAATCAACAGGAAAACCTGCGACTGCTTCACTGAACTAACTTTTGGGTATGTGGCTTTGCTCCCCTGTGGCCACGGGCACAGTGGGGCCAGCTTGGAATTCCAGCCTCATCCTTTCACATCTGATGCATCAAATGAGAAAAGATGTGCTCACAGCTGTGTGCTCCTCCCTGGAGAGGTGCACAGATGGCCAGCTGTCCCCGTGCCACCCGGTGACTGTCACTCAGCAAGGAGCTGGAATGGAGCAGTTCATCCTCACACACCCCACAGACAGGGGTGGTCTGCAACACAGGGGGATGCTTTTGGGATGGACTTTGGCCTCAAGTTGCTTTGCATTCAGTTGTGAGCAAGCATGCAAACAGCCTGGAGCTTCTCTTCTTCTGATAGCTTTTGAACTGTTGATCACATAAATCCCAAGCCCTCTTGTTATATGTAAAACAGGAGTAGCTGTCATACTCCTTCCAACTGAAATTTCTATTCTATCCTATTCTATTCTATTCTATTCTATTCTATTCTATTCTATTCTATTCTATTCTATTCTATTCTATTCTATTCTATTCTATTCTATTCTATGCTATGCTATGCTATGCTATGCTATGCTATGCTATGCTATTCCCCTCTCTCTCTCATTTGTCACTGAGCTGCAATGAAGGGAAGGTCAATCTCTCACACTCACCACACCACCAGGACCTGCCACCTACCTGTGTTTGTTGTTAACAGGATAAAACAAAAAAAAGCTGAATTTTACTGTGGGGGTTGAAGTTTCAGCTGTCTTTCAAAAGCAATGTGGAGTCATGAAACAGAAGAGATCAAAGACTTATTTGTGAACTTGAGAGTTATTATTGGATACAGTTCCTTCTCAGTCAAAGTATCTTGCTCTCCTCTGGAATTCTGAAGAATTTCCTCAGAAATAGATCTTTGCACCACTGTGGAGCTGCAATGCATCACACATTTTATTTACAGGTTAATTAAGGAAACTGTTCCAGCCCAGTCATCTCTCAGTGATGACATCAGATACTCTTCCTTGAAGCCTGTTTTTTTCCAAGGAAGACTTTTGTCAGGCCATGCACCTATGGTACCAGTGTTTGTTTTACGCATGTGAAAGCTGCCAGGTAAATCTGGGACAGGACACTCCTGACCTACTCACTTGTGAAACCAGCACTAGTGACTGGAGATATGCCACAGTGTCATCACTTTCCCATTTTTTCCTAGCTCACGGCTCCTGTGAAACATGAGCCTAAAACTAAATCCTAAAGTTCATTTGGGGAACAATATTAACCTCGGCCTCAACCCCAGTCCCAGCTCATGGGACTCTGGATCTCAGTGTAGTTTCTACCCAAAAAAAGCATTCTAGCAGGTCCACCTGGATTTAAGGCAGGTTGTATATAGCTTCCATCTCTATGACTTGGATGAGAGTTTTGGTTAGGATTCGTATTAGGCAAGGGGAAAACAATGGTGCTGAGGCTGAAGTAGGTGTTAGGATCATAAGTCAGGTCAGGAAGAACAGATAAATTTGGGTCATGAGAAGATTCAGTGGAGGCATATGAGCAAAGTATGGGGAGAGGACATGGAACTCTTTGAGATAATTTTCTTCTGGAACTGGTGTGGGTTGCAGGACTTTGGGAGGTCCAAAAGACACTGATGGGCTAGGATAATAAAGAGATTTGGGGGAGACAGAGCCAAAATGGAAAGCTCATGGTGTGTGAATCTGTGACTACTTTGAAATCTGGGGTCACCAGGAGTCACTGGAGCAGTGAATAGGCTGAGGTTGAGGTCAGGGTTAGAGTTTGAATCCAGCAGATTATACAGTGGACTCTGCTGCCACATCTGCAGCCATTTTATTTAGTCTGGGAACTGGGAGAGGTTTCTAGGGCTGGGCTGACATTGAATGTAGGGTTAGGGGTTGAACCAGGAGAAACCACTGAGATTGTAATACAGGCATCACCAAAACAACATGAGAACTGCTGAGTGCCCCTGGGCCATGCTTCCAACCACAGTCAGCAAGGCACTGATGGCCAAGGCTCAAGGCAGTAGGTAGAGCTCAGTTGGTAAGTGTCAATTGAACAGTGTACCATCTCCAAATCATGAGTCCATAAGCAGCTACACTGTCTCAGGGCTTTTCTCAGCCAAATCTTAGTCATAAAATTTTCCCCTCCTATCCAGTGTCTCCCAACAGCCCTAAGCCCCATGCAGGTCATTGCTCTGTCCTTGCTCCCAGGCTCACTTCCAGCTTTTAGTCTCCACCAGCCCAAACCTTCACCCTAACACATATCCTACTCTAACTCAAAAAACAGATTTCACTTTTTTGCTAAACTGTACATTTAAGTAAAATCATCACAGAATTGTCACCATGTGAAAGATGATCACATCTTGGCTTTCCCTTCCCAGCTGGTGTTCAGCAGCCAGCTCATTCTGGGCCTTAGTGCTAATGAAGAATACGAGGAGTAAATGAGAACGAGAAACTACACACAAAATCTGTTTCCTCCATGGCGGGCTGACTGACCTGTGAAACCCACATGTTTTGTGTTACAGACTGTAAACCTCCAACACAGCAGGAGAAATCAAAAGTAAAAGGAATTATGGATGTGGAAGGCAGTTCCCTCACCCACCCCATTAATAATGCATGCTGATAAACACATACAAGTGTCCTTTGCATAGATCTGTACTGGGAGGTCTCTTTTTTCCCCATCCATTTCAGATGATGCATTATAAATGTGGTGTACCATACTTTTCCCCCTGACTTTTTGAGTAGCAAACAAATAAAAGATTCACATCCTGGCTTCCCTTCCACAGGCACGAGTCACTGGAAAACAGGCAGCAGCTGTAAACTGTGCTGCGAAGAAACAAGGCATGAAAGGACTCCTGAGCCTATTTGTCTTTTTGGGTGTTGCTACCTGCATCTTAATTCTTAAGCCTGCTTGGAAGCAGAGCAGGGCCAGCCTAAATGACTTCTATACACAAGTAATTCTTCCTGTCTCCCTCAGCTCCAGTGGGAGGGCCATACCCTGCCACCTCCAAGCTGGAAAAATGTGTCATCCATCTGAGATGCTGAAGCATATGGATCTTGTATGAGCAAAATCAAGGAAGATTTTTATGCACTTACAAATAAAAGAAAGACTTGAACTTGCTTACAAAGATTTGTAGAATCCTAGAAAGATTTGGGTTGGAAAAGACATTAAAGCTCAGCCAGTCCCAAACCCTGCCATGGGTAGGGACACCTTCCCCTAGACCAGGTTACTCCAAGTCCTGTCCAACCTGGCCTTTAACACTTCCAGGGACAGGGCATGCACAGCTTCTCTGGGCACCCTGTGCCAGTGCTTGCATCCTCAGGGCTAAATAGAGGCTAAATGTGTGTCCAGGTATGTATGGAATACTGCTGAGGTCACCTCCATGAGTGTTGACTCCCTCCCAGCACAGCGTCCTTCCCAGCACAGAATCCTCCCTCCATGGCTCGGGGGCTGGGGCTCTGCTCAGCCTCTGCTGACACAGACACAGCTGCTCTGTGACACAACCTGACTGCTCTGCAAGCCAAAATGGCACGAGGACATCACCCTACAGCAGCCTGGGCGGGTGTGTGCATTTATCTGTATTTGCGTGCACAACGAGGAAGTTAATTTTAGTTTCACATCTGAAATTCTTCACTGCTTTAGCTACACAGTCTCCTCTGTCTTTGGTCTGTGTGTAGCCAAGTTCAGGTGAAAAACACCATGTCTGTATTTTCCACGGTAAACCACACAGGGTTTAAACTCACTGTATTTGCAAACATGCAACTTCTGCATGAGCCGAATCCTGTTTCATTTGAAACCCTCACCCTCAAAGTGTCTGACGTTAGAAAAAAGAAAGTTAAATTCTTGACCACAAACAAAAAAACCTCATGCTGGACCCACTGTATCCTGTGTACACCATTAGAGAAATAGGAGCCTGTGTTTTGATTTCCATGCCATGCTGTCTTTCTGGTCTGGCTAGGGTTGGTCTAAACTGTATTCTGAGCAGAAGGAGAAGCTAATCCTTCACCACCCTCCCCCTGTGCCTCCTTGTGATACAGGACAAGCCCAGGTGTTCTCAGGCACAGGAGCAGGGATAATCACCCTCCAGGACCACATATTAATTTATTCTGCTTTGTTCCTAAATTCAGTCTCTCTGCTTCAATTATCGCTCTTCTTTTCCATGCAACCAGCACCATGAGATTTTGCAGGCTGGGTATTTCAGGCTCTCCAGATCCTAATTCCTTATTCCTTTTCCTGGTTTCCCATGTTATGGGAGCTCTATATATTACCCAAAGAATGGGAAGCAAACCCAGGGCTCTAAGAACACTTTTTACCACTCAGACTCTTCATTATATGGTTCCCTTTTTAGCAGGTACCTTAAACAGAAACATTTCACTGGGGGAAAAGAAGATTAATCCAGTTGTGAATGACCAGATACTCTCATTAGCACTGGCTGACAGGCTTTTCTTCGGAAAGTTGCGCCACTGAATCTTGCTTGCCTACATTCTTTGTAGGTAATGTAATCCTCATTTAAAAGTTTGTGGCTGTCCAACGTCACTTGTTACCTCCCTTCCACAAACAGCAGGGGAAGGCAGAACATGCAGAAATGAGACTTTATCATTGGCTCGTACTCCATGACATGTCACAGGCTTAGTTTACCTCGACAGAAATCAACTCAAAATTAGGAGAAAACGAGATGAATTCCCCATCCCAGCTTCTGCAGCATCAGCAGTGTGGCAGCTCCACGCAACAATGCCCAGCATCCAGGGACAGGATGAATTTGGGATTCACCCAGCCCTCGCCACTGCTCCAAGTACCTCCCTGCGTACTCACTGTGAGTAATGAGCATTATACCCTGCTGACTCATCCATTATTCACAAGTAAATCCATGTGTGGTGGCTTGGAAATGAAACGTGAAGAGAGATTTTTATATAAATTTCTTTCTAAGCATGTTCTGAGTATATTAGCCAGACTGAAAAAGAAAGTACTGTCCAAGACCAGATCAGCACACAGATTTGCTGTGAGGGGACAGGAGTCATTCACAGCCTTTCCAAGGAGTGGCCCACTGCTCACTGATGGATCAGTTCCAGACGTTTACACTCCTACCTGTGATTACAGCAGCTCAAGCTTCTCCCCTCCCTCTCTCTGGGCATGTTTTTGGGTGACCCAGCAGCTGCTTGGATCTCCATTCCTGCTGGTGGCCCCAGCACTAGAGCACTTCACCCATGCTCTCTCCATCAGGCAGCAGAGCTAACTCTCCTTTTCAGCTCATTCCACCCATCCTTGTCACAGGGGAAAACCCAAATCTCTGTGAGCCTGCTAAGGGAGCAGGAAAGCAGAGATCAACACCCAGCAGCTCTTGGCATGCTCTGCTCAACATTTAAGAGCAGAGCATGCCAAAAAAATGTATCAGAGTAGCAACACTTTGCTGCTTTTCTGTTCTGTCCTGATCCAGTGTTCCCAGAATGTGTTATGTCTTAACCAAATGCCCCAAGGGGCTGAGCAGTGCACCCCAGTGAATCACCCTAAATAGCACCCTACATGCTACAGCTGGAGTGATGAACCCAACAGCCACTCGTGCTGCATTTGGAAGTCAGGACATTTCCACACGTGTGAAACAGAGATTGACACAGTTGCTATAGAACAGTCCTTCCCTAAAGCTGATCAAGAACATGCTGAGTGACAAGGCAGGGCAACAGGCAGTGCTGTGGGAATAATGGAGCCTCAGCATGGTACCCAAGGATGCTGCTGTCCTGAGGCACCAACCTCATGGGCTCCCTTGGGAGCTTGGTACCCAGGACACTGGGGTCACTGGATTAATTCCATGTTTCACAGGCACTCACTGTACTGCTGCACCTCCTCCCTTCCTGTGTGATCTGTCTGCTGTCAGTGAGCCAGGAATGGGAAAATGGAGAGGACACAGTGGCCCAGAGATGTTCCCTGGGAGTGAGGACTCAGCATCCAAATGGCACAGGGGTGCAGGAGAAGGATGCACTGGAGATACAGTCCTGTGCCCCAGGAAGATTCAAACAAACACCCACACTGCCACTCTAACCTCTCTCTTCCCTCAAGGAGGGAATTCCTTTGAGGACTGGGGAAATCCCACAGCATCACTAGATTTTCTGGGAAGGCTGGAGGATAAAAAAGGCACCTGCCTCCATTCAAGTCTCTAAAGCCTTAGAGGCCTCTTTGCCAGCAGAACATCAATGAAATAATACTGAGTGGTTTGTGGGATTGGGATAATTTTATGTAGAGGCATTTTGAAAAGGCTGGATCACCACCACCTGGCAAGTGTGAGTACATCTGAAATCCTCCTCAACTGCAGAAGGGGTGCTCTTAACATGGCAAAATGCTTAAAAGGAGAGTTGCTTACCAAAAGAAAGTAATTAACTCTTTTGTCTTAATTCAGGTGGATGAGCATCAGGAAGTGACTCTGGAAAATGCCCATATTGGGTTCCACGGTTGTCAGCCTGTGAGTTCATGATGCAATTCCAAGACTGAAATTATATGGCTGTTTTTTCAGTGTTAGTCATGCAACCTTTCTCTGGGATCTGAATGTCAAGCTGGGTCAAGCTCTCTCCTTCCTCCACATGGTCACCAATTCTAAGGAGTATATAGGTCAGATTCTATGCAGACACTCCTGCAAAGCTATTACTTCAAATTATATGTCAATTATATGTGTTGAATTTAGCAACTCTTCCTTTTAAATGCAAGCTTGTTTCATGACTTTAAAACTCTTGGTATCTGTAGTAAAATATTTTGCCTTACAGTTGTTGTCCTGAAATCAGACAGGACCAGCAGAGAATGGAAGTTGTCTTCTTCAAGGAATTGTGTGGTGGTCTTCAGAGTCAAATTCTGATGGTCAGAATTGGCCAGAGAATCTCAGACATCTCAGAGAATCTCATCCCCACAGTTGCCCCTAACACCAAGGGGAAGGCAGAGAATTGAACTGACAGAAAATACATTTCATTGTATTTCCTTTCCTGACTTTTCATTTCACTTGATTCCTCAATTTCTCATTTCATTTCTTTTCATGAAATAAAAATTCTTCATTTAATGAAAGGAAATGAAATCTCAAGATTTCAATGAAAATAACTTCATTAAATTTTGGCTCATTTCACTGCACTTCATTTAATTTTATTCCATTTAATTGTTTTCACTTCATTTCAGAATTTTCTTTTTTTCACACCAAACTTTCAGCAAGCTGAGGGCTGTGGCTGAGATGCCCACTCCCATGCATGGCCCTAATCTGAAAGGTGTGGAGGCACCAATGCTGCGGCTTTGCTGTCATCCTCTTGCCGTGAGTTTTCCAGGCCAAGTGTCCAAGGAGCTCTAGGCTATTTCCCTCTCTCAACCCTAACTCTGGGCCTCATGGCAGCCTGTCCTGGGGCTGAGGTCCCCATCACCATGGCTGGTCCAGATCAGAAAGATGAGAGCAGCAATGCTGGGGCCCTGCCATGATCTCCCTGGCAGGCCTTTTCCAGCCCCACTCCTCCTGGAGCTGTAGGCTCTTTGACTCTCTCAACCCCAACCCTAACACTAACTATAACCCTAACCCTAACCCTTACCCAAACCAAATTGTGAGTTTTCCAGATGAGAAAGATGTAGGAGCAGCAATGCTGTGGCATTGCCATGATCTCCCTGGCAGGCCTTTTCCAGCCCCACTCCTCCTGGAGCTGTAGGCTCTTTGACTCTCTCAACCCCAACCCTAACCCCAACCCTCACCCTACTGGCACCTTGGCACTGGGCCAGAAGTCCTCCTGTGCCTAAGTGGCACAGATTAAAAAGTGTGGAGTTGGCAATGGTGGCACCCTGCTGTGATGCCCTTGCAATGCCTTTTTGAGTGGCACTGTCCCTGGAGCTGTGGGCTCTGCAGCTCTCTGAACTGTGACCCTAACCCTAATGGCAGCTGGAAGCTGGGGCTGAGGTCCTCATCACCATGGCTGGCCCAGATTCAAAAAACGTAGAGTGAGCAACCTAAAAAACGAGATGCTGATCTAGAACTGTCTACCTCTTTAGCAAGAAACTTCTCCTTCAACAATGAAGAAAAAAATGTGTGTTGAAGAAAGCTACGTTCACATGGAACTCAGGTGGAACTAGGGAGACTGGATTAGAGTCAGGATTAAAGAAAACATTAAAGAATTATATTGCTTGTTTTGCATAGGGCAGTGCTCGTGAAAAAACACCTAAAGCACAGAAATAAGCATAACTAATTTTCTTTCACCTAATCTGGTCATCTGCAAAGAGACATGGGTAGCATTACACACATGGCAAAAGAAAAATGTAGGAAGCCAAGTGCAGCCAATGATTCCAACAAGTAAATGAAGAAATTCAAGCAGAATAAGATGAAGATGCAAGACTTTCTGAATGATGCTGTTGAGAGTTGCTTGCAGGCCTTTGCAGCAGCCTGGTTGGCTCAACAGCAGGACATGAGATTTTACCACTTCTGTATTTTTTTCTTCATAAACTAGAGATTATAGATTTGTGGGTTGATTAAGCAGAACTATTTCACTTTTATTGCTGAAGCTCAATTCTGACAAAATGACAGAAATCCATGAGTGATCGAGCATGAAAGCCTCATGTGAAATGCAGATGGAGTTAAACTGGGGGGCAAAGGTGCCCTCAACTTTCCAAAGCAAGATTTCCCTTGGTGTGATGACCTAACTGCCCACACTCAGGGCACAGCAGATTCCAGGCTCCTGCTGCATCTGGAGAATGCACCACAAGCCCTGCCAGCTCCCAGACCACATAAATCATGCCTTAGGATTCTCAAATTCAAAACATGCAAGAAAAATGCTCCCTTTTGATACCACAAAGGTCCCAAAATGTCTTTGGGACTGGGATTTAGCTTCACCACTCTGTCTGTGGATGAGGTCCCCTCCCAAGAGCCAGTCTGCAATGTCTGGAAAACTGTGTCCTGTCACAGCAACGGGGTGCACCACGGTCACTGCCTGGGAACATTTTGGATATGTAATGATAAAAGGCTTTTTCTACATCTGTCAGAGGTGGAGGTGTTGAACATGTGAGGAAGCGGACAATTCACAAGCTAATTTAGCAAAGAAAAGGAAGTTTGAGAGGCTTTGTGGTAAAGTCAGTTAAAGCAATGGTATAGTACTGAGGTAAAATAACTGAAGATACAAACCCCACATCATCCTAATCTGTTTAATCAATGCCATTCATAGAGGCTGAGAAAAAAAAATGTGTATTTCATTCTGTCAAAACCAGATATTTTTGGGCCTTGATTGCTGGTAACACATCATTGGAAATGTGGCATCCTACAGTGAGCTGACCTGATGAAATATCCTTCAGTTTATAATAAATTTGAAAATTTTATAAGTACCTAGATCTGCTCAAGAAAGGCCTACAAGTGGTTTTTATTGAAATCCAGCAGGATTTATGCAGCAGAGACCTCTGGGTACACAGTCAGCAAAGCTTTCATGTAGCAAAACAAAAAAAATTTACAAATTAAGTCCTTGATCTTGCATGTATAAATCCAACACTTGCAAATACAAATATATACAAATAATTTTATGCACCAATTGCTGGGCTGGTTTTGACAGGACCATCCATATATGTGAAATCATTTCCCTACGTGAGCATCTGCAGGTCCAAGCCTAACACCCAGCAAAGACTTTGGGAACGCTGCCCATGGAGAGGCAGTAACAATGAATTTAACAAAACAAGGCATTTATGGCCATAAATCCTTGGTATCCATACAAATCCGATGAGACACAAGTTTTTAATAATTAATAAGTTCGCTGTGCTGTTTGGCCCTGGCACAGGCTGCCCAGAGAAGCTGTGGCAGCCCCTTCCCTGGAAGTGTTCAAGGCCAGCTTGGATGGAGCAACCTGGTCTGGAGGAAGGTGTTCCTGCCCATGGCAGGGGGTTGGAATGAGATGAGCTTTAAAGTCCCTTCCAGCCCAAACCATTCTGTGATTCTATGACTTTGGTACTCTCTCTTTTGGACTCTGATAGCCTGGATTCCTTATGTAAGAGAATTACAGAACTGAGAAGGGATTAAACCAAAGTAATATGCAGATACCAAACAGCTGCCTGCAGAATTTTATCTAGAAACCTACACAACTTTTAGGGAATGATTCATTTCATCATGAGCATGTTGATCACAGTCTGGAAAGGACTGAAGAATTCTATCTCTGATCTTTATTAGAGAATTACACTCCCTACCACAGAAATCCATAGAAGAAACCACCCTAAGATGATCTTACACTCTCTGGGAGTCTTGCACATGGGCACACAATACCTGGAAGTTTCCTAGGAATTTGGGGACATGGCTGCTTTTTGGGAATAATTCATAAGCAACAAGAATAACCAAAAAGTAGGAAGACCTGCTGCTGGAGAGCAAGCACAACAGTGGATCAGACAAACCAGAGGAAAACGCAGAGCCCCAGGATAACAAAAGCTTCAGGGCTTTCCCAGCTGCTGACAGTACACAGAGCATGGCCCTGCCAACTCAGCAGCTGAACATCCAGCCCTAGCTACAAAGGTAGGCACCCAACATTGTCATATTCCACCTTCAGAGCTAAAGAAAACAAATTACCCACCAGCAAAGAGATAATTTTTGCTACTAGCGTGTTCTGCAAGTGTAGGATACAGCACTCCCAGCTTCTGCCTTTACTTGTCATTTTGTGTGCAGAGATAAAGCATTTCTGCACAGCCCTTATAGTAAAGGCAAATTGTAAATGCAGGGTTATAATTTATTTATGTACATTAGAAACTAGCTAATTTGCACTAGTGACTAGATACACTATTGGAGCTTTTCATATTTTATGAATCAGCAAGCAAGCTAATGAACAAACAATTAAAGAGTGAACAAAGAAATGTACTTTGTTTGTTACTCTTAGTGAGCTCTAATATTATATCATATTAGTGAATATATTTGGTTCAAGTGATGCAGTCTAGACAGTAACCCACACCATGTGCTGCGATATTTTAGAAAAGAAGGGAAATGTTTGTGCAGGGCATGATAATGAGAAAGAAGGCAGGGCTATGCATGGTGCAAACCCAAGGCAAGCAGGAAAGGTCTGTCTGATGGGATGAGAAGACAACCAAAAAGGACCAATGCTGCTCTGAAAGATCTAGGTTGATATCACAGAATCATAGAATGGTTTGGGTTGGAAGGGACCTTAAAACTCTTATTATTCAAACCCTCCTGCCATGGGCAGGGACACCTTCTACAAGACAAGATTGCTCCAAGCCCCATCCAACCTGACCTTGAATATTTCCAAGGGTGGGAATCCTTAAATACAGCTGTAGGTCAATAAGCATGCAGCTCTTATTTGCACAGAGAAAATCAATATATTTAGAGGAGGTAGAAATTAAAGCAATCAGTGCTGCCCAAGTAAGTGCGAATGCTGCCATCAGTTGATGAGGTGCAGGCGCTGGGAGGGCTGTGGCTCTCAGCTCCCAGGAAAGAGAAGTGAGGTGCTCCAGTAGCACATTCCCCATTTTCAGACCGGCCTGGCCCTCTCCATCCTTGGCAGGAAGTGTGAATTTGCACCTCACCATGCACCCTGAGGCAGAGGAAACCTGGCCTTCAGTGCCACAGTGTGCAGGCGTCACGGGAGATGTGTCTACAGCTGCTGAGGGGTCACCCCGGCCACCCCAACCCTGCTGCCACAAACTGGGTCCATGGCTGTGTGCTGACAGCTCTGCTGCCAGTTTCTGTACCCCAGCTATCCTGCCATCAAACAAGCCCAGCAGCTCCACTAGCGACCAGCAGCTCCACCTCTTGCTGGTTCTTTTTAGGCAGCCATAAAGCTGGTGAACACTTGGACTTGTCTGACAAAACATTCGAGCAGGAGGAAATGGGGTGTGTGCAGAAATACTCCATTACATATTGTAATGGCAGACATTAATTCAATGTTAATAACACTTTGCACTTTTCAATCACATATTCTAAAACCCTATAGATAGGTGGGGAAGCATTTGGCTGATGATTACTGGGCAGAGCGCAAAGGTGTATTTTTCCCTTAGGCACGAGGAGATGAAGTGACTTGTCAAAGTGGCAGAGCTGGGAAGGGAATCTACATTTACCCATTTCTAGACCTACATTCCCATCTAGTTGCCAGAAAGAGGAGTTAATTTAAATATTACCGTTTGCTGACCTACTTACAACGCTACCATCAAAACTTGGAAGCCGTGATCAAGTATATTCCTCTCTGTACTTGGGCTTTTTTAGGATAACAGTATCTTTGAAGTACGCCTTTCAGCTGCATTAAACATATGGATCATTATTATTTGCTCCAGTTTCTTAACGAGTCCCTGTTTGCTGCAATTCAGCCACTGCAGACTCTGAACAGATTCCAGCTCAGCTTCACAGCCCTGAAAAACACCTTCCCAGTGCAAGGATTGCTCTCTGCTACTGTCACCCCATGGCCATCGTCACACTCTGCCCAGGGAGCCTGTGCAGAAAGAGCAGAAAGTATTACAGTTCCTGTACCTCCTCCTGTTTGTACTCTTCTCCTTGTTTCTCTTTCTAAACAACCTTCTCCTTCCTCAGCCAGCCCATCTTCAGTACTGAGTGGGACATTTTGTCACCTTTTATTGTCAGCCTTCCTCCTTTCACCAAAACCCCAAACCCTTTCCTGCTTGCAGAGAGAACTACAGGCATAACTGAACATCAACAACCACAGCATGCACCGTGAAAGACAGACTCACAACACACCAGGACTCCTTCCCAATGGGCACACCACCCGCCACGGCTCTGCTCCTGCAGGTCCTGGTGTCCCAGTCCCCCACAGCTCACCAGGCATCTCAGTGCCAGGCAAGACAAACCCCTGACGGAAGCTTAAGCCACTGTGCTAGATTAAAAAAGCTGATAGCAAAAACTCGATGTCAGAGGACAGAGGAAATGGTCAGCATTGTGCCCAGTTTTGAGGGCTGACCTTCCTAAGTAGGTCACATTGTGGGGAGGTGAAATCACGGCTGCCTGACCCCGCTCAGCGAGAGCCTCCTGGGTACGGTCACCGTGGCCACACTCTGCTTGTCCCACACACTGCTGGGAAAGCCGACCTGCAAAGCTGCCTGCGGCCACGGAAGGGCAAAATCCCCATTTTAATCCCCTGGGCAATTCCACCCCAACCAAAACACCATCCCCAAACCTTGGTGTGCCTCTCCCTGCATCTCCTGGAGCCGTTAGCTGTCCTCAGCCTCGCTGTAACCTCCCTCTCTCCAGACTGTTTACAGACATTTTATCAAGGTGCACCAGGTGTGGATGCGGTTACCGACTTTGAGACTGTTTACCTCACCCTCCCTTCTGCATCACATTGTCACCAGCTGTATGTAAAAATCAGATAATGATGGTACTTTGGTCACAGCCAGCTCAGCCTCTGCACCTTCCCCTCACACATGCACTGGAGGACGTGATGAATGTACAATCCTCGCAGCAAACCACACACGAGCTGCTGCAATCAAATATCTGCCTTATCTATTTTTTTGCTGAAGTAAATTACACTGAATTTTTTTTTTACCCTTTTCAAAGCTGATACATAAATGACAGGATGTTGTTGAAGGAAAATATGAGCTTTCATAAGCTATTATTATTAGCACATGTGCACCTCTCTGCTGCTTTGATCTTACTGTAGGTTTGTGTTTATTCCTCCTGACTCCGTACTGACTGAACTCAAACCCGATGTCTGCTCCGATAGAGATCATGAACAATTAAAGTTAGATTTGTTAGCCACAACATTGTGGAGCCAGAGCTATGGGATAATTACCAGGGTGACATTCGCCCAAATACACTATATATAGTTTTCCCAAGGTCTCTGGGCTGTGACAAGGTGTTTGCCGTGAAACGGAAGGGCGGTGATGTGTACTGAATAAGTGCTCTTTGATATTTCACATGTAAGTTAGAGCATGTTCAGGTTTTGTTTGCAGCAGAACTGTGCTGCTTCTATTGTTTTCTGAGCAGGAAAAAAAAAAAAGCAAAGTTCAAAAAACCATTACAGGCTGTTAAGAATGGTGTCAAGAATTCACAGCCATCTCAGCTGGGTCAGTGACCAAAATAAGTAAATATATAATTACATATAGGGTTTTTAATAATTCAGCTGGCAGCATGAAGTCAATGCTGCTGCAGAAAAGGAATTCCCAGCGTGGTTCTGCTTCGGTCATCAGGGAATCCTCTGCTGAGTTCCAATCCATCACACAACCCCAATTCCTCTGAAGGCAGAGGAGTTGTACAGAGCAGTTGGATGGGGCTCTGAGCAATTTCATCTCTTAGGTGGCATCCCTCCTCATGGCCGGGAGGATGGAATGAGAAGGTCTTTAAGGTCTTTTCTGACGCAAACCATACTGTGATTCTGGGATTCTGTGACTCCGGTCAGGTAGGATCCATTTGTGCTTAGTACTGTGCAGGCTTACAGGAGCAGAGTCCTTCAGCTGCAAAGGCAGCTGAAAACAACCAGTTTACCAAGGGAAATGGAGAGAATGAGCTAAAGAGAATAAAGTAATAAGAATGGGACAGGTGTTTTTAGACACTGGCTTCATGCACAATTAAACAAAGATTTAAGCCCAGCCATGCTCTAACACATCAACAGGCCATGTGGGGCAGCATGTGGGGACAAGCACTGCAGTGGTGGGAGACTCATGTTTGGAGGCTGGACTAAGTCTGTCCATCCTTCCCTGCATCTGTGGTGGTACAATCCCCTTCTTTGTCCCCACATTCTGTGGGGGACACAGAAATGCATTAAAAACACCCCTGCAAAATGGGGAAGGTGATGGATTTGTAGAACCCTGCTCAGCTCATTGACCTCCACAGTGCCCCACCAGTGTTTGCAGCCCCAGCCATGCTGGTGGCATGTCAGGGCTTGTGCAGAGTGATGCCACCAAAGTCTCAGCGAATGCCACCAGGTTTGGTGGTGACACACAGGTGGCAGGTGGCTTGCAGTGCTGGCACAGGTCCACTGCAGGACCAGATGTTGTTTGTCTTGAAGGGCGATGGGAAACTGTGCAACTACAGCATCAGGAGGCTGGAGAGAGCTACATGAGGCTGGGAGAAATACATGAGGGAAAAAAGTACATCAAGGAACAAAGATATTCTTGAGGAATGGGTCTGTGAAAATTCTAACCTGGGTGAAAAATGTTACTTATTCAACAAACAGAGTGAAAAATAACTGGAGAGCCCAGACAGTTTTTGTAAAAGACAAGAAGTTTGCAGAACTCTGAGAATTCCCCATCAGCTCTAACGACTGTGGAAAAGGAATTGGGAATGGCAGCAATCACAGGAGACAGCGGCTGCCAGCACTGCTGAGTGATATTTACATCAATGTCCTGCCAACAATACCATTACTGGATTATCAGGGCGGATTAAGCCTTTAGCCAATTACCCCGACTGGTAAATTGTAGATTGTCTAGACTTTTTCATGTTCAACAATATGCATGAAGTTTCTCTTTATCGCTACAGCATCACACGATGCTCTTGTGGGGTGTAATCCTGTGCTTCCCCAGGAGGTTCAGGTGAGCCGTGCCTGCAGCTCCAGGTTGCCTTAGTGTGGCCCTGTGCACAGACAGATTTATTTCAGACAGGATTCTCATAAATTCAGAACGACTTCCAAATTTCTTGACTAGGAGATCAAAGAGGCAAGCATTTGCTTCATGCCATCTGGGGAGCTGCTCGACAGGGCAACGCAGTCTGGGGAGGGGGGAGGAGAAGGGAAAAAAGAAAGTCTTGGAGATTATGCCCTCAAAAACAAACTCAAATGCCACCCTCACATTAAAAAGCACTGGTTGGCAGTAACAATTAATTTCTTAACTGAAACCCGCCCAACTGTGTCCAAGTGTTTTAATTTGCCTATTGCTACAATATGCAAGGGAGCTGGCAGTAATGGATTTGCAATTAAAACTAAAACTGGCAAAGAAATCGCAAAGCTGGCAAAAGAGCTAATCTGCAAGCCATGATCACAAGATTACAAAGTGTTTATGAACATGCTAATTACCGAGCACATTGCTGAGAATGGCTTGTAGGAGAGAACACTGGGTTTGCGTGATCTAAATCCCTGGATCTGCACGGCCAGCGCAGTCCGTGTTCTACCTACTTCCCACAGCTCCCAGGAGCTGGGGAACACAGGGAATTGCGGTGGTCCTGTGTGGAAGCAGGAAGAGGGACAAGGGGCTGAGAGAGAGAGGGTCCCTGTACCCTCCTGCATCACAGCAGGGAAGCACAGAGGGCACTTGCCTCTCGAGCAGGTAAATGCCAGTGGTCACTGAGACTCAACCGGACTATGGAGACCAACAGTGTGAAATTAAAATCAGCCTGAATAAAATAGTACCCTATTTACTTTCATCCTGCTATCTCTTGGCTTTATAAACAGTTATTCCAGCAGGTCCTGGATATCATTGGTTGCAGAGCACACGGCCCGTGCTGCAGCCTCTGAGAGCAAACAGGCATCTACTCCCATGGGCATGAAACCTTCACAAATTACCTGCAAGGGACAGGATAGGAAGGCAAAAGGGCTTAAAAAGTGATCAAACATCCGTGCAAATAGCTCATAACAGCAAGTGACAGTGGTCAGGGGCACCGTGAAGAGCAATTCTGAACCACAAGAGAGATTTCAAGGAGAAAACAGAGTGGAAGAGTAGTCCCAGAATAAAGGGCTGCTGGGAAAACTGAGATTCTTTAATATATAGGATTAAGGATTGCCAGTATCCTCAGGGAGGAAATGCAAATGGGGTTCAGACCATTTTTTCCATAAAAATTAGGAATCAGAAAGAATAGACTTTGAAGTTTAACATGTTAGCAAATGAAAGCAACAGCAAGGGAGACAGAAAGAGAAAGCAAGCCCTGGACGCCTGGAATTATGTCTTAAACGCTTGGTACCGAAAGACAGAACCTGAGGTGATGAGGAGACTTCCCTTAATGCCATGCACAGATCCCAGAAAATCTCTAGATTAGAAACTGCCCGAGAAAAAAAAGTATTGCATAACCAAGGCAGGATGGAGTACAGCATCTGAATGGATTCTTGTTTTATTCAACCAGACTGGGATGACGAGGCTGCGCGGAGCACAGCCAGGAAGCACAGCCATGATGGGTATGCCAGGCTGCTCTTGGATGCATGGAGCAGGGAAAGGATTTCTGGATGGTTCTCTTTGCTCTATGAAATGGTGGCTGGAGTTGGCATAGAAGGAGCTGACAGACATCTATGGAAATGTCAGAAATCCAACAGGCACCTCTGCAGAGATTTGCAGGGTTGGCTGCATTGACGGGGACCACTTCCAAGACTCTCAAGAAAGCCAGGCTAAAGTTAGGCCAGGCTGCACCGAGGCGGTGAAGGACCAGGAGGACACTGTGAGGACACACAGCAATAGTCATTGCTGGGTCTGGCCAAGGATGGATGGCCTTCGTGGTGACTCCTCAGAGGCATCAACAGTCTCACTCAGATCTGGGAGCTGGCTGGGATGGGACTTTGTATTTGGCTGACAGTCATTCCAACCGGTGTACTTGGGTAAGGCAATTACAGAGTGAGTTCAACCCATGGTTACTGGTGGCCAGTGGAATGCCATGTGTCAGGAAATGGCATCCCACCATCGCTGATGCTGATTAGCGCCGTGGAGTTAATTGGTGCTACAGAAAGGGTGGTTCAAGGGAGAAGTGCTTCAAAACTTGGCTTGGAAATTAATTTATCCATGCCTGCCTCTAACGCACTGTCAAGCAGTTAATGTATGTTCAGATGTGGGGGTAACTGAGTGCAACTTGGGAGTCCATGGCCTAGAGGAGATGGTGCATCAGGATAAAGCAAAGGTGAGATCACGTTGGGTCCTTCAGACTATGAACACTGGCTCTACAGCTGCTCCTTCCTCAAAGTGAGATGTGTGGACTCAAAAAGTTTAAAAATTATAACACAGTCACAAAGTCTTCAGTTGTGGGCTTTTTTTTCCTTCTTTTAAAAATATATTTGGGAGAAATGTTTCCTAACATTGAGAAATTTGGTTAGCTCCAGTGTCCTTTTTATCGAGCATCTAAGCAAGGTTCTGCTTCTGCTGGGGTCTGCCATTCTGCCTCCTGCAAGGAAAGCCTCAGATACAACTGTTGCCTATTTAAAGTCATCTACAAACCAGTTTAATAAAAGCTGACTGCATCTGCTTCCATGTTATTAGTTCTGCCCCAAAACTCTGTTCCTGGCAACACAATGTTCCACGCTAATGAGCCAAATCTTCCCCTCCCATGGCAGTACTCCTAAACCTCCACACCATTCAGTTCACAAAGTTACCACCCTGTTTTTCCCTCGGGGGAGGGAAGGATTGCAGCTGCAGAGGGGGTTCTTCAAATAATATGAAGGCCAAAGATCTGTGGGAAAATCTGCTCTCAGACAAATAGCACTTGGGGGCATCTGCAGAGAGAACCAGCCCCTCTTTACTTCTGTCTGGGTCCCACGTCCTTCTGGCAGCGGAGTTTTTTATGAACCAGGCTGCCATTAATCCCCTGCCAGTTCCTACACCCTACCATCCTCTGTGGGCAGACAGCACCGAGTGGGAGATAATGCTGCAGGGAAGTGGCATTTACTTCAGCTGGATTTTGCGGCCTCTTGGGAGAGTTTCGACTCGGGGCAGTTATTTTGCACCCGCACCTGCTGCAAAAAAGAGGGATTTGGTGTAGACCAGGGCAACTTTTTTCAGCTCCTTTTCCAGTGAATTTTCACCCATTCTTGCCAGTTTTCTTCCTGCAGCACTGAGCGTGAGATAAACAGCGATTCAAGGTTATCGCGCTGGAGTGATGCTGCCCAGATTAAAGGGAAATCAGATAACTCATTACCTAACTGAAACTTGCTGCTAGACTTTTAGAGAGAAGTGATAACATCTGAGAGCTGGAGGACTCTGCTGCCCTGGCAGACACCCTGCAGCACCCCAGCTGAGCAGGGGGGGCTGTGCCTCGGCTCTCCCACCTGGCTGCCTCCGCACCTGGGATGGAGAGATGCCTAAGGATGTGGAGATACCAGCATGCAGAGATGCAGATGCCCAGGATGGTGAGATGCAGAGATGCCCAGGATGCAAAGATATCCAGGACACATATTCAGAGATGCCCGGTACGCAGAGATGCCCAGGATGCAGAGACACAGAGATACCTGGGATACAGAGATACAGAAATGCCCAGGACGCAAAGAAGTGAGGCAGAGCCCCAGCCACCACAAACACACGTGGTTTTGGCCTCCACACACTCACACCTGGAGCCTCCAGCAAGGAAAATGTAGGCTTAGAAGACGACATGGGCACAATTGATGGCTTTCACATTCCACACATGATGTGCTTGCAAAAGCCATCTCTGCCCTGTTGTGCCGAGTTTCCTCGTGATTCTAAAAGTTGGACTGAATTCATCTGACCGCCTCCTCTCTTGCTTTCTGCTATAAACCTTTCTGCACCCCATGCGACAGCAGCATCTCCCTGGAAAAGTTTTCATCTTCAGACTTTGCCTCAAGCCATTAACTGACAAACTGGCAGCGAACCACTGTTAAATGATTTCCTAGAGATTACTGTTTAAGTAAAAAAAGTTCCAAGATAAATAGACTGATTCTTCATGACAAAGAATTTGAATTATGCATCCAGAGGTTTGGTACATGTGTCCAAAAGCTACACTGTGTGATCCTGGAGGTTGTTCTCATCACCATATTACAAGCGGGTAAATAAATGACATTTGTTCCTGGTTTAATAACAAGGATTTGTGTGTCATGTGTATTCCAGACAACGTGTTGGACCATGCCATCATCGCTGCCATCCAGCTAATGCCACTCCACAAAATTATCATTTAGGCTAAGAAGGTGATTTGTTTTTAAAGCAAGATGCCAGTTGCCTTGAAGGAGCTGTGGTCTTAGGGCCACCTCCAACTTCCTAAAAGACTATGAAATTGCAATTTGTTTAATATCTTAAAGTAAGTGGTCTAATAAACAGCACAGCTTATTCTTTTAGGCTAGTCCTTCTCTGATCATTTCTGAAACATCCCCTCTTGCAGCAGCCTGTGTGGGATTTTATGGTTTGTTTCAGTATCGACATTGCCATGCTCTCCAAGCATCACTTACACATGAAACAATAAAGTTCCACAATGCTTCTAGGGGAAACTGAGTCACAGAAAACAAGCTCCTGTGGGACTGGGAGCTGAAGCCGGGATAAAACCACGCTTCCTCTGCTGTGGCCATGCACGGCAGTTACAAGACTATCTGGTTCCTCTGCTATAAAACTTGGTAACATGCCTCACTTCTTACCTGATTTTGAGAACATCCTGTGTTAACACATAAACAACTGGTGCTACTCATGTCTGTTTATTTGGCTATTTACACCGTCTGCCACAGCACCTGGTGCTCTCTGGAAAGAGGATCACTCAGCTCCCATATCAAACGAGCTCCCGGGGCACAGGCAGCAGAGAGGCAGCTCCTGCCCACGGAAACAGCAACGTGCCCACCCCACAGTCAGGCATTTACCACTGGCTTCAGCAGGAAATTTGGATGAAGAGTGATGCTTTTGGATATGGGAGCTGATCTTTCAGGGATTCACTGCAGCCTGCCTCATCCATCACTATGCATTTATAAGCAGATCCATGTGCTAGATCTGTACAAATAATGTATTGTCATTTGAAAACATTCTATTTTGCCAAGTTTGAATACATGCATGTCGTTATATACTAGTTCCAGTAAATGTCAATAGCAGAACAATTAGCACTAACATATCATGTAATTTTCTGTACTCTTGAGTCAAGAAATTGAATTTTCTCTACAACAGCTCTTGCATTCAAGTGCTGTCAGAAGTCCCAGTCAGGAACATATGGTGCTTTCACCTGAATTCTGCTCCTAGCAGAAAAATCTGAGCTCACCAAAATAGTAAAAAACTGATGTCGCCAGATATAACCCCATTTTCAGCCACCCAATTAATTATGGGAAAGAGAAAAGGGCTTAAGCATGATGCCAGCTTCAAGCCAGAAGCATTAAAACATTTTAGCTTTTTCTAAACACCACTGTCTGTTGCATTATAAAGAGCAGGATGCCAAAAGGAGCTAAAATTTCTCAGCCCTCGGTTGGAAAGAGATCCTTCAATTACAGATGACTTAATGTAGAAATTAATGTGTTTACACTACAAAATGATTGCCTTGTCAAGGTGTTCCCATGTCCCCTAGTCCAGCTGTTCTAGGGAGCTAAATTAGCAACAGCAAACCCACTTCTGTGATGTCATTTTACAGCATTTGATTCTTCAGAATTGTTAACAGCCTACAAGAAATCAACTGACCGAGGTAAAAACTGGAAAGCCTGTTTGCCTTGGAACAGGACCCCCGCCCAGGACAAGGGACAAGAGCTGCCCTGCAATTAAAACAACCTGGAGCAACCTGGAACAACTGCACGTCTCCCTGTAAATTCCTTGGTGTTGCATTGCTGGCCGAGTTTGTGTCCTGCCCCACAACAACCAGAGCAGCATCTGATTTGAATGAAACTTCAGACTTCATGATTTTCAAGCCAACTATTTCAGAAGCAATGTCATTTTCTTCAACACCCTGTTATTTCACTTGCCATCTCCACAGATTTTGCTCCAGTTCCAGAAGCAAACTTATTTTGAGGATATAGACTGTTTCCAAGTGGTTTTAGAAGGGCCACACACTTAAAATCCAGGACAGGCTTAAACCACAGACTTCAGCAACCCTCAAGTGAAGGTGTGCATCTCCAGCACTGTCATATTACTTATAAAAGAAAAATGCAAACAAGAGATCAGCGCCGAAGATGCCAAGGTTTTTCAGAAAACAATCCCTATAGTAATGCTTTCAAACAAATAACAAGCGAAAACCGAAACACAACAGCAATAAAACCAAATCTGATGTGCTCTTCAAAAAGATCTCGAGTGATATCAGCTGGCAGGACTCTGTTGTCTATCCCAGAGCTACGGCAGTTGATCCCAGCCAGGGCTTTGCTGCAAACACACCGAAGGCAGGAGGCTGCAGCCTTTCATATTCCAAAACAAAAGCCAAGTTCTGATCGCTGGGACAAGGAAGAAATTTTTTTGTTGTGGATACATTACTGTGTAATTACTGCAGAATTCATTTACTTTCTTTTGAATACTACACCAGATACAAAGGCTGTATAGATGTGGCAGCTTCTTGTGTTATTATCTAATGCTCTAGGTTTACATTCTAACAGTTAGTTCCCCAAAATACCGGGGATGTGTGTGTCTATTGAAGGAAAAAACATATATTTCCCTGCTGGGAGACAGGGAAATACAATGATATTGCCAACCACTGGCAAACTGATAGCAAGGAAAGAGTTTCACATAAAATCTGGAAAAAAAAAAAAAAGAGTAATATAGGCATTTTCTCAATAAAATCTGGGTTAGAAAAATGGGAATAAGATCAGAAATGAATGCCCCTGGGTAAAGGACTATCCATTGAATGAGATGTAAAATTCCATGAAGCACAAATGTTGCTAATATTCAAAAGTTAAAGCTTTCTGTGGGTGTGCATGTGTATAGATGTCAACACAACTATTTCATGATCACTGAAATTGCTACTAGCCTGCATCCTCTCTGAATGGCTATTTTTAGGACCTGGCCTTTCATGTGGTATAATGATGTGGATTTTACAAGAGCATTTATAATGTGTTTCATATGGTGTACAGTCCCGGAGAAATTGCTTTGTATCAGAGAAAGTCAAACAAAAAGGTTTGGATGTTTGTTTAATTTTTTAAAAAATTATTTCTCATTTTATGTTATTGCTTCTGGTTTCAATTTTGGGTTAATACGCATATTTAATTTATCTATTTATTTAATTTATCTAAGCACTCCAAGGGATACTCAGCACAGCATGATGCGATCTTGCAAAACATCACTTGGATTTCTAAATCCATATGTTTTTTTGGATGGTGAGATTCCAAATCTGGCAATGCCAGTCTGTAAGTTATAGCAAGAAGCCAAAGCTCAAAGGCCAGTTTTTGACCTGGGGTTTGGTGGTGTCAGGGGTTGTGCTGTGTCTCCCACTTAGAATCCAAAGACAACAACTCCTCCTCACTATCCCGACTCCCACACCAGTAACTCCAGGGC
Source organism: Leptocoma aspasia (assembly GCA_013399835.1). Lineage (NCBI taxonomy): Eukaryota > Metazoa > Chordata > Aves > Passeriformes > Nectariniidae > Leptocoma > Leptocoma aspasia. The sequence continues at coordinate 410,644 of VXAX01007844.1, read as the reverse complement.
AGCAGCACGTAACGAGAATCACCTCATCAGCCTCTCCATGCTAAGAACAACAAATTTTCATGTGGTAGATCTTACAATGGTTTATTTCCTAAACATGAAAGCAATCTCCACAGTGCCGTATCCTCAGTGTCAGAATAAAATTCCACATTTCTGATCCTTTCTGAGCATTTTGCTGCAAAGAGTCTCTTCCCGGCGACTCAAAAAGTCTTTTCCCAAGTGCCTTTATAATCACAGAGCCCTTGCACCCAGTCAAACACACTCTGTGACCTTGGGCTTTCACATTTTACTTTTGTGTGGGTGCCATCAGAGCAGAACCTCAGTTTATGCTCACGTACGCTACTCCTCAGAGCAAATTACAGCAGAAAACAAATTCAACATAGAGCAGACAAGCTGAATCACTCAAAAAAAAAAAAAAGTCTTTTTTTGGTCAGTGTGTGATTACTATGTAGCTCTTCAAGGCAGACATGTACTTTGTATATTACAGTTCCAGATTTTTCAATGGAACAAAGGAGATACTGTTGAGACTTTTTTTTGCCTATCATTTAATCAAATGCAAAGTTGTTATAACCAGAGGGGAAAAGCACTCTAGATTCTAGTATCCAGTTTTACTTTGGTTTCAAAAACTTACCACAGCATTGTTGAGTTTATTGTTTTCTTTCACAAAATACTAATTTTGGGACCCTGTGGAACACAATGAAGCAGATTCTTTTCATGGCAGCTGAGCTGTGTTTAGCACAGAGGTGGTGAACAGGAGAGGAGCAGTGGTTTCAAGCCACTTTGGTGACCTCTTGCCCAGCACCTCCAGCCAGCAGGATGTTCTGGATGGGGACAGCTGATTTCATCAGGTTTTGCTAACCCTTTTACTGACCAAGTGTCCTGCTTTCTCCAGGAAGCCACAGAGGGGGTGGTGGTGGAAGAGTTCTTCATTGGGAATGGTCATAAATAGCATGTCCAGAGAAAGGCAATGGAGCTGATGAAGGGTCTGGAGCACAAGTCTGATGAGAAGCAGCTGAAGGAGATGGTGGGGGCTCAGCCTGGAGAAAAGGATGCCCAGGGAGGACCTCCTTGCTGTCTAAAACTACCTGAAAGGAGGGTAGAGCCAGCTGTGGAAAGCCTTCAGTCTCTTCTCCCAAGTAAGAGGCAATGGCCTCAAGTTGCACCAGGGGGACATTCAGATTGGATAGCAGGGAAAATTTCTTCACTGAAGAAGCTGAAAAGCTCTGGCACAGGCTGCTAAGGGAAGTGGTGGAGTCACTGTTCCTGAAGAGATTTAGAAGATGTGTAGATGTGGCACCTGGGGACATGTTTTAGTGGAAGCCTTGTCAGTGCTGGGTTAAAGATTGGACTCAATGATCTTAGAGGGCTTTTCCAGCACAAATGACTTTATGATCCCAAATTATAAAGACTCAAAGGCAAAAACCAGTGACAGAGCAGTGATAAGTTGCTCTGTAAGGAGGTGAAGGTAGGAGCTCTTTGTGCAAGATAACTGACCAAGAAAAAGATCCTGCTGTAATCAAGCCTTAGAGGCACACAGTGTTGCAAACCCTTTCTTTATGAAATGAAGTCAGTGGGTTTGTGAGCCACCAGCATGTGCTGAACTGTCAGTCTCATGGTGAGAACAAGACCTTGGTTGATGTTCACAGAGGGTTTGGTCCAGACTTTGCAGGTTATTTGGACATTCAACCCATGAAACACACACATTTCCTGAGGCCTGGAGAGAGCTGTGCCCTCTCAGACACACATGGACAGACAGAACAGGCACCCTGTCTTTACTGATTCAGCTGGATTAAAACTGGAAACTAGGAAGTGAACAGCTCTGTATCCTGTATCCAACCCTCTGAGTCACCTGTTCGCCTACCAAACCTTTGTTTCATCCTCCAGACACAGAGACTAATGAGCAAGTATCTTGTTATAGCCTATTTTTTTAGAGAGATTCAAAGAACAGCACATGAAAGAGCCTAGAGGGGGGGTTCACACATCCCTGCTTGGCATCAGCCTGGGATTTGATCAGGCTGAGAAGCTTTCCCTGCTGCAGTGGCTCTGCAAAGAGTTCAGGAAGCAACTTGTACCTACTCTCCTATTGCTGTGCCCTCCACCCACCATTGGTAAATGATGAGGTAAGAGCATGTGTACATCAGGCTGGCAGAGATGCTGACATAAGCCATCTCCTGGCTCCCCAAGCAGTGAGGTGGAATGGCAAAGGCATGGGAAACCAAGGGCCCTGGGCAACCGGGTTTAGTGGGTGGTATCTCTGCCCATGGCAGGGGGTTGGAATGTGATGATCTTTAAGGTCCCTTCCAACTCAAAGGGGAGGGTTTCTATGAAATGTTTCTATGAAATGAGCAACAAGCAGGAGAGGGAGCTGCAGCAGCTGTGGCCAAAGACTTGGAGGGGTGGGATAAAGAGAAGCTCCCACAGTGGCCATGCCTTCAAGAAGACAGTTTCGGCACCTAGTCCCTCTTCAAATCAATGGAACAGACAGGGGAAAATAATCCTTGAGGATTTGTTGAGGAAATTGTGACTCACACATGGTACAGGAGATTTTAGTAAGTGAAGAGCAGCATGTGTCTGACTGTTGTTCATTCAAACCCCCTCTGTCTAGCACAGCCTCCCTGTGAGAGTAACGATGCTCACAAGCGCTCGGGTCCTTCCTCACCTTCTCTGTGGTGAATTGGCAAGGGGGCTCAAAGGCCAACCCATAGGAAACAAAGACTAAACTTGGTCTTAATGAATCATGGCCAAAAGGCAGATAAAGAACTGCAGATGTGAAATTAATGGCAAGCTGTAAATGCTTCCTCAAAAGTGTTGATGTTTCTCAGCACTAGGCTCAGCTCTGCCCACAACCACCGTGCCATTTACACACAGACACACAGTCCACACCAGATTGCCATCGTAGGTGTGCAGCTCACACCAACCCATATCCCAAAATCCTGCTTCCCTTGCAGATCACGCTACAGATAGAGGGTTCAGCCTGTGATTAGGATCTGGCCCTATGCAGAAGATCTCTGACAGCAAGAAGAGAGTCATCCCTCTGGAGCCAGCAATGTGTTTAGTCACGGGAACGCACGCGGTGGTACTGGACCGGGTACCTCGCTAGAGCAAATGCCAGCACAGCCCATTGCATGGATTAACCAGGGTTTTTACCCCAGTGCAGGAATTTAATGGTGCCAATAGAGTCATGGCATGAGAGGGACCACAAGCTGTGAGGCAACACACGAGTGAGCACATTGCAGAGCTCCTCGTGCTCCCCCTTCTCTCAATTACAGCTTTGGATACCAGACCAGCTCTGCACCTTTCATCTTGGACATGCCATGTGCCACTCAAACCCAAATCACTTTGTTCTTCACAGTTAAAATTTCAAAACCACTAATCATTAACATGGATGAGCTTCGGGAACTTGAGTTAATGTTAAGTTTTTGCTTTTCTCTCCAGATTCTTAACTGGTCAAGCCCATAAAACTTCACACACAGCACTGGTTGGAAATTTGCAGGAACAGTGCCTTTACCATACATATCTCATAGCAACTCCCTACCAACAAAGCATCCCATGCCTGGGAAGCCAATTCCAGGGTAGCCTGTGAAGGAATCCCAGTGGGAGACCAGATATTGTTGAACTGTCTGGATCATGTGCACACTTATTCACATGCACAGATTTACATAAAATTTGCTTTTGTTTCCCTGTGACATTTTGCTTTCTCTTTTTTTCATTCCAAACAATTTTAAAAATAAGGTTATGTTAGACCACACACATCCAGTGCTGTATCATGTCGCTGCTTCTTAAGCAGAACTCTCTAATTTATTTCAAAGGGAAGTTCTGCTTCAAAATTGAGGGTGTGATATGAACTCAGAAATTAACACAAGAATTTTCCTTGGGGGAAACCAAGACTGAATCAGACATGCAATAAATGACCTCGTAAGCCCTGTGCCTTGGTATATCCACGTATCCAAAACTGTGCTTTAACATAAAACAATATTTTCACCATTATTTCAAGCTAGGTAGAAGAGCTGAAAGAAGGGGATTTGCTTTGGTCAGGGGGGAACAAATTACTCATCTGTCTGTCTGCCAGGAGGTCCTTCAACAGCCACCGCACTCCTAACGCTTTTTTTGGGAATGTGACAATTCATGGGGACAGGGAACCACCCCAGTGAGGTCCTGCAGTGCCAGCCCTGCTGCCAGGGAACCTGGCTGGGATGCAGCTCTCCCACAGCAGCAGGCACTGCTGGGAACACACAGAGCTACTGTTGGCTTCCAGCTGCCTTCCCTCCTCCCTCCACACACAACATCTGGAGAGGGATGCAGCACTCCTCTCACAGCCACAAATCCCCATCACACGGTGACTCCAGGGAGTTTTCCCACTGGTTTCAACAAGATCAGAACTCAACACAGGAAAAAGCAACACTAAACTATTGCCCTGACAGTGCAAGTCAGGACAGAGAGGCAGAGAGACAGCTGAGCTGCAGATTTCCTTCTGCCAGCTGCTGTGGGGGCCACAGTCTCCTCCTGCAGAGGAATGGAGCAGCCTTGGGGAAGGGGATGCAGCAGAAGCAGCCACGTCCTGGGGCTCAGCTGCTGCTGCTTCAGCTTCTGTCCAGTGAAGAGCAGCCCTAGACTGCAGCTCCATGCTTTCTGACCTCGTGTTAGGCACTTGGGCCCTGTGGCCCCAGGCCAGCAGTAGCTGCACTTTCATCTTGCCCTGCCCAAAGGGACATTTCATACCCTCTGAACAAGCTCAGGGAGCCCAGCGGACCACAGGGACCAGGCTCTGAAAAGCCACATTATTTGTGAGTCCTGCTGAAGTCCCTTTTGGGATTTCAGCTGTGCAGGGCTTGGGGAGGTACCCCCACTCTTCTGCTCCCATGTAAGCTCTGGTTTGACAACTCAGTAATTAAGAAAATGAGGTAGTGTCTGTTTTCCAAAGAAAAAGAGGCTCTTGCACTTCTGTTTCTCACACAGACAGGAAGTCCAGTGCCTCAGCTTTACATACAGAACATTTTAATCCTGCCTTTACACTCCTCAGACACTCATCAAACACATCTGAAGTGCACAGAAGGTGTGAGGAGCTCCCCTCAGATCTGTCCCATCAATGGGAGCAGGGAGACCTTGTGCCCTATATACAGGGCAGCATGGCTCATTCCCCTATTTTATAAACCTATTTACAAAAAGAACTTAAAGGAACTTATAAGAGCTCCTTTTACCATTTAACTACCACACAGTACAAGATATAACAATGTTCAGAAAAACCCCTCAGGTCTAAACTCAATTATACAACTGTTGCAAGAAAAATATTTTAATCTGATCAAAGTGTTAACATGTTTGACCATGTCTGACCTTTAATGTTTGTAACCACCTAAAAGGCTGCTGTTCTTACTAAGGATGTACCTTAATTTGATTTAAAGTCATTTGTACTATTTAAAAAAGGATATAGTTTTATGATTTTATATTTAATTTAGAAAAACAGTTCCTCAACTTGTTCATATTCTTTGGAAGTCTCTTGCAGATTTTTAACCCATAGGTCCTATATATTTCACTCTGCAAAAAGCTGGACTTTGCATAAGATGGGACAAAGTGGAGCCTTGAATGGCCACACACACAACACCTGAGAGCCAGGTGAGAGATGGCTCTCCTGGGGCCCTGCAGAGCGTCAGGATTTCGGATGCACACACAGGCTATGCCAAGATGCTCTTAAACACCCTTGACTGAGTGTGCCCTCCCCAGCCCAGCAGCTGATGGGGGTCACAGCTCCCAGAACAAGGGACACCTGAGCTCAGCCCTCTGCCTTGTCCTCAGCTCCAGAAGCACCCTGCCCACGCCCCCAGCGACAGCTCTAGTGCCAGTCCAGGAAACCTGTGCCTGCCCAAACCAGCAGCACTTCAGCTGAATCATCCCACACTGGCATTTGCCACCTTCAGCCAAGGAGGGCCACCCTGCTGCGGGGAGCTCCTGCCACCCCCTCTGCTGCTGGCCCTGCAGGCTTGGCCTGGCTGCTGATGGCAGGCACCCAGCCGTCTTCAGAGCATCACTCTGGAGCAGCAGAGAGCACGGAAATAACGTGGTTGGGTGTGTTTTGGTAAAAAGAGGCAATTTTGGCTGGGAGATGTGGGGACCTGAGCAGGATGCTCGGGTGAGCAGTGTAACAGTTAGTGGCTACAAACACCTTGAGGGAAACAAAGCAAAAGTGGTGCTGCTGACAAAATCAGAAAGAAAATAGGAAAGCAGCAGCCTGGTACTGCTGGTAGCAACACACCCAGCCAGGCAGGCACTGGAGCCAGTCCAGAGGCACCTGCAGCTCCCTCACAGGGTTCGTGGGGAGCCCACTGAAAAAAATGTGGTTTTACAGAGCGTTACAGGGCAGGGGTTCAGCCCCAGATGCGATGCTGGCTGCTCTGTATCTTTCAGGGAGTTATACTCTGTTTTCAATCAGGTAAACTACTGTTTTCAGTGTAAAGCCCTGACAGTTTGCCAAAGTACTCCTGGTTTAATTTTTTAATTGAATTTTTTTTAAGATTCTAAAATTAATCCTACTTGCAAACAACTGTTTCCAGGAAGCCTCATTAACCAAAATACAATCTCCACTATCAAGTGCACGCATGATTGTGATACGTAATCCTATTCACTCACACAACCCTCCTCCCTGACTCTACTCATGCTAAAGTATTAATTAGACACAGTTTTATGGATGGTTAAGTATCTGCAATCTTCGGTCGCAGATCTGACCTCCTCGATTATTGGAAACAGCCACCAGATTATAGCCCACAATTTATATAATGTACACAGCAGCAATAAATCTATATGACAGCAATCCATAATTTACCATGATAATCTTTGCACAGTCAATAGAAATAAAAGAAAAAATTGCCCAGAATAATATATTTCAATAGTTATTCTAACAAGTTGAAAAAATGCAAGACCAGCCTTCATGAGGAAGAAACCTTCCCCTGTCTGCTAGGTTTTTAACTGAAAACATCAAATCTGCTCTTGATACACCATGCAGGATCCAAACAGGCCTAAAGGAATCTGTTTGAGGCACTGGATGATTTTGATGGCTCTCAAAAGGATGGGATCGTTCCTTCTCTGCTACTTGTATCTTCCCCCCTTCGAGTTCTGCACAGTCTATTTGCTCCTGTCTGGGGCTCTGACAGCAACTGCTTGGATTTTGTTCTGTTATCAAGGGAAAAGGTGACTCCTAAACCACCATCTACTTTAGAGCCTAGCTGCTGATAAATAGGCTATTGCACTTTGCTGCCCATCTACGAAGAGTTTAAGACTAAAAGAAACATTCTACCACTGCAAAAAGATGCTGGACTAATGTAACTCAGGACTTACCCAGATTCTATCTCAGGAAGCAAATTAAGTGTGTTTACATAAGACAAATTTAAAAGCATTTAAAGTTTATCAGGAAGAGAACAGCTTAATATTTTGGGGAATGAGGGGGATACCTGGTACCTGGGTAAGATGGGAAGCACCAGAAGAAATGCTTATTTGGGTTATGACACAAGTGTGCCCTGCCCTGCAAACACATCTTTTCTTGCTGTAAACTGAAAGAAGGAAATTTAGGGATAAATCCCCAATTAAATCTAATTAAATTAAAAATTTAGGGATAGATCCCCAATATCTGCAAACTTCAGCAAAGTTCCAGCAGTCTGCAGCCAGGAAAACTGAATCCCCTAGGAAAAGCTGTGTGGGGTACAGGCAGGCTCATGCAGGGACCTGTCTCCTGCTACCCAGGCCAGCTGGGTCAGGTGTGAGGGTACAGCACTGATTTCCACAAATAATTCTAAGTTTCATACTCCACAATCCACCAGTTTTTCATAACACCAGTTTTACATCCTACCCCTCTTGTGAACAGATGACCAGAATTAAGGACAGATTTACATATTCTTTTAAACTTTATCCCTTTAAAGGTTAAAACCTGAACCTGAAATAAATCAAATTACGTTCTGTCCCCACTTGCTGACGGCTAACCAGAACAATGTCTGAAACAAATGCAGCAGTGCCAGCTCCCAGGAGTGACACCAGCATCGGCTGTCTGCTGCAATGTCAGGACACTACTTTCTGAAGTTCTGATCGAGATGGTGATGGGAAAGGACAGCTTTTGTAGAGAAGACTTTAGTTTAATCATTCAGATAGCAAAACTTAGAAACATGAGAACATACAGAATTACTAAATCGGATTTAAACTGAGAGGGAAAAACTTTACAGGAGAAAAACGAGAATAGTCCTCCAGCAGCACGAAGCCTTTTCCTAAAAACCTCTATTGCCATTTTAGAAGCACAAGATCCATTTTCTGGGCCATCATCCACAACAGAGCCCTAACACACAAGCTCAGCTGCGGGACATATCCCTGAACACAAACACAAAGACCAGGAGCTGCTCCCTCCAAAACCTGTGACCCAGAAAAAGGAAGGGACACTCTTCCATGAGGTATTAGGATCTGACTGCTGGAAGAGAAAAGCCAAACCTAGAGGATGAGGAGAATGGAAAAGCAGCTCCTCCAGCAAATTCAGAGCGAAGTAGGCGCTTCCTGCCGAGCATCTCTCCCCCTTCCCACTGCTTTTCCTTTTGCCTTGGACAGACCAGTGTCCAGGTATTTCAGAAAGTGGGCTCCAATTTATCAGGGAAAAAGCACGTGTAGCTGCCTGCACAAAACCTGCAACATACTCCAGCAGTGAGAGAGGCCACAAAACTTCTCCATAAGGAGAGGAGGAACTCACCAGAGGTGACATAGATCCATTGGGCAGATACGGATCTGAGAGCATCAGGAAAGGGTAACCAGAATAGGCAGATCCTTTATACATCCCTGGGTCCTGATGTTTCATACCTGCTGAAATCAATGTTCCCTGTCAGAATTTGTCTTATGACAGGTGACTCCTCTGACTGTCGGGGGTCCCCAAAGAGGTTACAGCATGTTGTGGGAGTCTTTTTGTCCCACACTCCTTGGAGAAAGTGTTGGGGAGTGCCAGGGTCCCCCACGGGTGCAGACTCCCACAGTGGAGACACCAGGAAGCCTCGGTGCTGTCAGGAGTAGCTTTCCCACTGGGGGCTGTGGTGACCAGGCTGGCATCCCTCACTCCCGGGGGTGTCAGGGTGATGGGCTGGGGAACCGGGGGGTCAAGCACTAGACGGGGCACACTGGGGAAGACCAGCGGGAACCGGGCAGGGGGAGAGGGGGACACACAGAAACACGCGGAGGTTGCTGTGACTAACCATCATCCATGTGGTCCGGGAGCTTCTCCTGGTACACCCTCTGCGGATCCTGCACTCGCCGGAGGGCCTGCACGGG
>VXAX01007844.1:314973-400337 GCA_013399835.1 Leptocoma aspasia | reverse complement strand
GGACATGCTGCACACACATCAGAGCACACACGGACATGCTGCACACACATCAGAGCACACACGGACATGCTGCACACACATCAGAGCACACACGGACATGCTGCACACACATCAGAGCACACGGACATGCTGCACACACATCTGAGCACACGGACATGCTGCACACACATCAGAGCACACGGACATGCTGCACACACATCGGAGCACACACCCCGTGCACACCTGTGTCCATCCACCTTCCTGCACACACTTCTGTGCACACTCATCTGCACACGCACCGTGGCACAAGCTCGCCCGCACCCACTCCTGCATGCCCACCGCTGAGCGCGCACCTGCACACGGCGGTGCTTACACACAGACAGACAGACAGACACACAGACACACACACACAGACACATACAGAGCTGCGGGAGCGCATCTCACACACATCCACACGTACGCGTGTGTGCACACACATCAGCACGTGTCAGGGTCTGCAGGGCCCCACACGCGTCTCTACAGGCGTGTGTGTACAGCTACACACACACCTGTGCACACACACAGCACGCACAGCTGCACAGCTGGCACACACACACATCTGCACACACAAACACATCTGCACGCTCACGTTCACCTGTGAATCTACAAGCGCAGATCAGCAGCACGTGACTAAACGCAGAGGAGAGAAGGCCAGACGTGGTACTGCTGACAGACATCAGCACAGGTGTGTGCACACAGACACGTCAGCTCACACGAGAACACACCAACACGTGTGTGCACACACTGAGACAGCAGGACATGCATGTGTGCACAGAGGCGTGCATGGACAGACACACGGGCACACAGTGAGACATCAGGACGCGTGTGTGCACACAGACACACCTCAGCACGTACGTGTGTGCACCGAAACTCACGGGGCTGTGTGTACAAACACACGCTGCAGCATCAGGACTCGGATGCGTGCACAGACAGACAGACAGACGTGAGCACACGCACACACTGAGACACACCAGGGCACCTGTGTCTGAGCACACACGGCACACACGTGTACCCACACACACGCCCACGACAGCTGCCCGTTCCCAGCTGCGGGTGCGGACACACCCGTGTCACACGTGGGTGCCCCTGGCCACCCGCCGTGCGCACCCGGGCACGGGCGATGCTCCCGCCACCGCGCCCTCGGCCCCTTCGGAGCACAGACGTGACGTGGGGTGGCAGAAAATTATTAGTTTTCCTGCCTGGCCCCGAGGGTCAGGAAACAAGAAATTACCATCTTCGCAGCCCATTTCGAAGGCACTAGACACTTGTGTGTCGGCGTCGGAGGGTTTTTTAAGCAGTTCCCATGGAAAAGGAAACTCCCCATCTCTTCTGATCACACACGACAGGTCCTGTGCATGTCTCCAGTAGCTTAAAACAACACACCGATATTTATTTTCCTTAATTAAGATTGCATAAGATAGCCCTGGGTCCTGGAGACTTTGCTACAGACTGTAATGACGCCATGTAAATTGTTTTTTATGACCCAATATACAACATATTGTCACATTCAGCCCTTGAATAGGAAGCTAAAAATCTTGGTCCCTATTTTTCTTGTTAATTAGGGTATTATTACTAGGGATATAATCTCATTACTTTTTGGGGAGGAGAAGAACTAGTTGGAGCCACTTTGAAAAGTACTTGAATGTATTTAAATGGAGCAAAATCTGTCTTTCTGCTAGTTGCTGATTTTGCATGACATAGAATTATTGTTCTGATTTTGGGGCACAGTTGATGCCGGGCTGAAGAAGATAGGAGAGGGGAAGGATGCTGTTTGCTTTTTTCCTGCTTAATTTTCTCCTCCAAATGAATGAGCTGCCCCATAGGAAACTCTGTTAGCAAATTTCCATTCTTTTAAACATCCTGAAAAAAACCTAAGATGCAGCCACTTTGAGGAATAATCATTTGAATGAAATATTTGCTACTTTAAGATTTTTTTTCCTTCTTCTTTCAGATGATCCTCTTGTTTTGCATGTGAAAAAAATCGTCTGAGATTTACAGCCCTCCCAAATGGAGATAAAGCCTTGGCAATGAGTTGGAAACCTGTTGTAATCTGTGATCCAGGAAACAAAGAGCCTCATTAATGCAGAGACTTTGGTGAGCCTTTGATGTTAGCTAGCATAGCATTCACTCTCAGTTCCATTTGCATTTAAACATTCATAAAAACATCATCTCTGCTTCCTTTGCCTTAAGCAATTTAGGAGTAAAGTATAGCTTCTATTTAAAGAAACCCACTGTGGTGAAGCTTAGAATACAAATATCACATAATCTTCAAGCAGAGCAAATATTTTATCCTACATTTCTGGTGGGCACATTTAATAATATTATATGTAAGGCCCAAAATAAAACATCCATCTTATTTTCATTAACCTTACACCACATATTCGAGTCAAAAGAGAAAACGGGCCCTGTTAATTCTAAATATACTACATACCAATTTGTGGAAGGAAGAGAATCCACAGGATTTTACACTATTGACANAAAAACAAACAAATAAAAAAAACCCCAACAACCCCTAACATGAGAAGATTTTCTTCCAAGAGAAGGCACTGTTGCTCCCATATGGCACCTTGAAGGAATGGCAGTATGTGGGGAATTTGGGGAATCATTTAGAAAGCAAGGCCTGTCCATCTTATTATCTTTATAAGTATTATTCCCCAACACACCTAGGGGAAGTAGACAGTACAAAAAATACTGTAGTTGGCTTGTCTTGATATTTGGAAATATTCAGCTGGGGTTGTCCATGTTTCCTGTACCCTTAAAAATAAACGAGCAATGGAAATTGATCCCATGTCACGTTGGGAGTTCTTGATTTTCCCCTCTTACGAGCAAATACAAGGAAATCTTTAGGTTTGGTGCCATGAGTCAGTGCAGCCTGACTGGTGTTTGAAGCATTATAAGCAAGTTTCCTATATGATGAATATCCAAAATTAAAAACTGAAATGGAAAACACTTAAAACCAACTTTACCTTGGATAAAATATTTTTGGAGCTGGATCAAAGGAAAACAAAAAGCCTGGCTTACTTGTCAGATCATATCTGCACTGAACTTCAAGGTTTGATTTGTATTATTTACATGGAAAAGGTCCCAAGAAACCAATTTGGCACTAAATATCTTCATTACGTTTTTTCGCTTGTATGGGTGATTAAATCAATCTAGGGTTCCTGTTTTAATTTTTTTTGAAAGGTGCAGCCATCTGTGAATTGAGGAACCTTTCTGATGTCATCTTTGTGCTTCAGACATACTTTCCCCTCCTTTTTAATTTTTTTTAATAAGGAAACTTTTAAAGGAGCATGTTTGCTTCACTATTAGAGTTTCTAGCTGTCCTTCCAGTAACTGTTTAGAATTAAGGGCATATAGTAACTTTTTAGAACATTTTAACTGTAACACCTGCAGGTAACAGTAAACCAGATTAAAATATAACCAAGTCTGTCTGTTAGTCCGCCTGTTCCTCATCCTGCATTTATCAACACGTTCCCTGAATGCTGTGTGTGAAACTCCGCACATGTATTTTGTACCATGCTGTGCACAGCAGCACTGTGTGGTTTTACACGTTAGAGTAAGTGAAGCCTCTCCTTTAAAGTCAATGTAAATGTTGGCACTGACTTCTCCTAGACTAGGGTTCCACCTGCGCTTTGAAAGGGCCTTCCTTGGATTTATTTAATTTAGAGGACTTTTTCTCTCTCTCTTTTTCTTGTTGTTGTTGTTCATTTGAATTGATCAGTTTGGAGTAGCTCCCATTTTACTGTTTGGACACAGTTTGTCCTCACACACAAATTCATTTAATGTGGGTAAGGGACACGTCTACCCCTGGCAGGTTAAACATCCTACATCAGCTTTCCCATTTCATTGTATTTGCAGCAAGTATGTTTCCCTGATATGCATATACAAATCCAAATACGCTTTAATTTAAACCCTGATTTATTTCAGTTTTTTTTTTTTTTTTGGTAGCCTATTAATCAGTTCTCTGCTAGCAGAAGAGCCTTCTAAATATTTACCATTCTTTTGGAGAAAAACATTTGCACAACCATCCCATAAGGGTGACTTGACTGATAGATTGGCAGTGCCAGCGTTTCAGATGAGACGGATGAAAACTTCTGTGCGGAATTCCAGCTGGGAGCAGGAGCTCCTGGAGGACAGGCTGGTACCAGCTGAACTAATCCTGGCAAGTGACCAGCGTAAATCAGGCCACTGAAAGCTCTGTTTTGCCCAAAGGGGTTTACACTGGTGTAATTACCTCAGCATAGTCATAGCAGGAACATTTCCTTAGTCTAGACAAGCTCTAATACGTAAAATAGATCTATCGTTTGCAACTGAAACATCCCGACCCAGCTGAGGCCAGGGACAAGCCTTGTGCTCTCCTCTCCTTGGCTGCTGTGTGCCCAGCTACAGCAGGATTTGGGCTGGGGCTGCAGCATCCTCCAGGCTCGTTGGCCTGTGACAGAAAAAAGGGTCAAGCAGTGGCTCAGCCATTTCCTGACTGGATTCACTCTTAATCTTGAGGGATTTTAAGGGTTTATTTGACTTCATGCATTGATCTAAATGTACTTAAAGGATTCCCTGACAGCTGCCAGAAGATTGCTTTTAAACTACCAACAGAAAATTGACTCCCTGACACTGCAATATTTAGGTTGCTTTTGAATATCTACGTGCTTTTCTGGAAATGCTTCCAGCTGCTAGGACTGAAGACTCCATTTTTCCCCTTTGGGAGTCAAGTAGCAAAGGTAGCACAGACTGCTGACTGGGCCAGCATCCTGCTTTCTCCAGGAAAAGAGGATAATCTCTCTCAAAAGACTTCATCAGATGTCAAAAGCCATAGTGTGAAATCCATTTTGTAGCCTGTGATCTTTGGATCACTCCCTGTGTGTATGGCACAACATGGCACAAGCCATCATCAACTCTACCAATTTCTGGGTTTTTTTACCCACTGTTCTGATTTTGTCAGGTTGTAAAACCATCTCTTCAGGCAATTTTCACTTAACAAGTCTTTTCTTTGTTCCTGATACCCACAACACTTCAGATTATTAAAGGATTTTAAAAGACTAATCTATTTTTCACTCTGTGTGTTTTGTTCACCTCTTGCTGTTGGAACTGGACCAAGCAACTGGCATTGCATTTAATATTTCTTATTACTCTCACTGTCAGGCTCTCAGGCGCTTGCCCAATGCTGAAAGATCTGAGTTTCAAACAGGAAGGAACATGTTTATTTGTTTACAAGAACACTTTTCCAGGGCTGCATCCTGTGGTCACACAATCATCCAAGGAGTCCCTGCTCCGATGACTCACGCCTCCAAATTAAAAGGATCCATGTAGACGGATTTGCAGAATCACACTCATTTCTTCCACAACAATTTTTACGTAAACTATAGGGAAAAGTATGTTGATTTTTCGGGTCTATAAAACTTGGTTTTTTACTAAACCAAGGTACTGGGCTGCTTTTTTCTCTTAAAGTGTCCTTTATATTTTAAGCAAATCCTTACAATCCACTGGAAGTAGTCTCTTGCTGTGCATTTGCTACAATTCACATAAAGTACACTTTGTCCTGGGATTCCTGTTTGAACATTGGATGGGACAAAGTACAGGAGAAATCCAAATATTGTTCTTTTAGCTCAGGCTCTGCTCAGACATGCTGTCCAGGCTGCAGCTGAGCCTGGTTAAGAGGTGGTGATCCAGACCCATTTCCCACCAAAGGTGTTCCATCAGACAGGACAGTGTAATTTCCCACATAGTCACTCCCCAGCTTGCTTTTGTCTGAATTCTCATTCTAAAGGATTTAGCTAATTTCTAAAGGACAGCTCTGGTGTTAAAAGAGTTGGTGGAGGGAAGTGGGAATGGTGGAGTCACCATTCCTGGCACCTCCTGCTCGAAAACCAAGTTAATGTGGCATTTTGGAATATGGTTTAGTGTGGATGGTGCAGTATTCAGTTGAAAGTTGTTCTTGATGATCTTGCAAGTAATCTCCAACCTTGATGATTCCGTGGTTCTATGATTAATTTTGAAATTTTAGGAATTATTTGTAGAAATCTGGGTTAGGTAGATGAGAATGAAAATCATTGCTGACAATGGGGCTGGATGGCAGCAGTGAAATGCTGGAGTGCCAGACAGTGAAACTGGTTTGAGTTGTGGTGACCTGGGACATCTGAATGGAAAACTGCTCTCACTGGATGCTTGAGAGGGCAGTAAAAGGAACAAGACCCAAACCAGAGGCTGCTTCACCAAGAGGTACCTGCAGGGACTGGTGCTTCTGAGGAAAAGGGGAAAGGGTTGGCTGCAGCTCTCTCTGTGACCCCCATATTAGCACAGCAAACTTCTGCAGAGCAGAGCTGGAGGCTTTGGTGGCTCCTGCCTCACAGAACAAGCTTCTGAGCCCTCCCTGGGTCTTTGCAGCCTGACCAGCTCCTCCCCAGTGCCAGAGCCATGCAGAAAGAAAGGGGGAGTGAAATGGAAGCAGCTGCTAGGAAGTGAGAATAAAGGGAAATTGTCACGGTAATGGTGGTGGGATAGAGTGGCCAAATCAAAAACTAAAGGAAAATTATTCCAATGTCTAAAATCGACCCACGAGACTTGGGGTGTATTGGCCACTTCTGATACATCCAGCATCACTCCAGACCCACACCAAAAGAGGATTTTTTTCTGGACTGTTTTTTTTTTTAATGATTGTTAGTGATTGTTTGTGATAACTGAAGAGATGAAGGGTCAAATGAAGCAGGAAAAAGAATATGGGATTAGGGGGATGCTGAATTTATAAACGTTCACACCAAAATTATTGAAAGAAAAAGGAGGAAAGAACTGAACTTATTTTAAAATCTGAAGTCATCAAGGCAGAGCTGTTAACGAATGCAGAACATTTAATTTCTGACTTGGAATATATTTTTATATATTTTGCAGGCATTATTTCTTTCAGATCTTTACTGGTGACTTTCTCAAGATATGCTGACAATGAACCAGGGTGAGCTTGTCAGCATCGTGCCCTTCTGTACTTCAGACTGAAAAATGAAAGTGAGGACATGTGAAAGCGGAAGAGAGGATTATATTCCTGTATCATTTATGACACCCCCTCTATTCTTGATATTTCCCTCTTGCCAACAGGTTTGTCACTTCCCCCAGCTCAAATGGATGTGGAGGACCTTGAGCAAAGCACAGCAGGGCTGCTCATTCCGACTTCTCAGCGCTTCCAAAGTGGCTATAAAGAAACCAGATTAAAGCAGCATTAAAAGCTGTGCTACAAATCCTACCATATTAAGCAAGACAATTCTAATAGCTGTTTTGGGCTAGCTGAATAGAAGGGGTACCTTGGAGTTGAACTACATGTTTCAACAGTATGTTGTTCTGAAAAGTGTTGTATATGTGCCGACATCCGCTGCTGGCATGTGTACAGACTGCAGCTTGCCAGCTCCTCCTAATCTAGAAAGAGGAGACATGCAGTGTTAAATACATGTGTCATCACTAGTCATTCCCTCCCTCCCCCCAAATTTTATCATTTGGTTGTGCAACACATTTGAACCAAGTCAGCCCATTTAGTTTAGATGAACTTAGGCCAAGTAACTGTACTGGAGCTGACTTCAGAGGCTTGAGAGGAACTGCTGGTGTAGCTCTTCCATAAGTAAATGCAAACACTGTGTTATGCTCCTTATTCTACTCCTTAGACAAAGGCCTTCTGGTAGGGTTGCTGCTGGAAGGAGGGAGAGCCCCTGAGAAAGCAAACCAACTGCAGCTCATTGCATCATATGACTTTTGACTCCCTTCATGTTAAACCTTATAGGCAAAACAGGGTCAGGCCTAAGCAGGGCTTACAAAGAGGACTCCAAGGAAACCCATGCTGCAGGGGGTGGTTTTGGTGACTCAGTAGGTGACACGAGTTTTTCTGAGTCAGGATTGAACCAGTGTTCTCACATGACGTTAGCACACCCGAGCTTAGGATGTGTTTTAGACTGACAGCCTGCTACTCACGCCAGTAAGGGTCCTGGGAGACTTTTGCACTCATATAGAGGGTGATTTTAGTCTCCTGCTTGAAGTCAAACTGTATGAACTGTGTTTTCCCCCAGTATCTGCTTTGTATGGTGTTAGTCATTGTCCCCTTTAGGGCTGTGGCCATGGTGCCCACCACAGCCCATAGGACATCTGGAGCTGCACTTTTAACTCATCAGGTGGAAGTGAACACCTGGCACCGACAGCATCAGCTGCACAGTATTTAGGAAGGGGTCTCAGGGCTCCCTCCCTTCCCTCTGACAATGGCTGTAGCACCAGTGGTGAGTGAGCTCCGTGGTTTAAACAAGCTTGAGTGCTGTCCCCAGGGGCTGGACACACTCCCTGGGGCTCTTGGGGTGACTGGAGCTGTCTTGCATGGCTCTGAACTGCAGCATCAGCACTTCACTGCCAATGGGGTGTGCTCAGGAGATATCCACAGCTCTCCTCTGTTTTTTTTACATGGCTTTGGTGTTCTTTATATTATCCAGTAAGTGAGCTGAAAACAGAAGCCCTGAATACGGTCAGGAACACAGAGTACATCTTGGTGGACCCTGGTCCAGACTTTAGCTCTTGAGACCTTCTGTTTTAGACTGCATGTGAGTTTATTTCATTAATTCTGTGGTGAATCTGTTCTGATCCAGAATGATGCAGTAGCATCAGATGGTGCCTCCTGAAGGCTATGGAGATGTGAAGGTGTGCAGTTGCCATAGGCAGTTTGCTAACAAAGAGAAGCTGTGAAAAGTTTTGATGATTAGAGAAGAAAGCACAGAAGCAGAGACTTTAGAAGGACAAGAAGAAAAAGTATGTAAAAATGTGATCCCCCATTTTAATGGCTAAACATGAATTATGTTATGAGATGCTTTCATCTTAGTATAGGTTAGCATTCCCCAGCTTTTTATATTTGTATATAAATATTTTTCTTGAAGTAAAGTCAGCCTAATTGGAAGTAAGAGCCATTCTATGTCGTTTATTTTAATACTCTAATATATTTCCCCTAGTTAATCATTGCTATTTCTAAATATAAATTTCCTTTCCTTTTCTTTCAAGTCACTTAAAATGAAAGGGCCTGCTTTACTCTTTGACCTTCTCTAACAAGCAGACCCTTGAAATGCAGAATTTCCAGAAAGCAAGCTGTAGGAACAACAGATGGATTTAGTAAATTACAGCCTGCAGATGAATTGTATGAGGAGTTTGGGATGGAGGCTTAAAATACACAGAAATTTTCTGTGCTGTAGCTTTTTTCTTGCTGTCAAACACTGCCTGGTAAATGCGTAACTCATGTGATGTTGGCTTTCTGCACTGATTGATTTGTAAAAGCTATTCCATCCCAAATTACCAGCTCTCTGGGTCTCAGCCTACAACCCTACTCAGCCAGGAGACTCTGTCCTCTAGGTACGTTTCGGTATTTTGCATTTCTTTTATTTGCTAAAGCTATTCTGACAGACTATTTATCCTGATCAGCAGATTCTAAAACCTGTTTGTGGTTTCCCAGGGATTTCATAGACAAATTATTAGTGCATGTGTGTTTGCAGGACAGGTGACTCCTAAATGATAAAAATGTAGTTTATAATCAAAGTGCCTAGTTTGTAACAATAATCTTGAGCTAGGCATTTGCTTATCTCCTGATGTGTTAATACTTTTCAGGATTAACAACTCATTTTTCAAAAGCGTGGTCTTGGTTCTGCAGACCTTGTTGACATAACTAAATCTTTGTGAGTACATGAGAAGTAATTGTGTGCAAGGACTGCAGGAATGGATGGTCACCTCAATAGGTTTCCTCAATGTGGTTTAGCTCTTGCTCTGGGGTGTGAAGCTCCCTGAGGTATGTGATGCAGAGCAGAAGCAGTAAGTTGTCATTGTGATCAAACACAAAGCTTCTGTGGGGAAGAATAAATTATTTGCATGGGTGTGATGAATGCTTGAAGGGAATTTGATAAGTGGCATGTTGAGCACTGGGAAAATTTCTGAATATGATCCACGTTGTTCTTTGCAGTGTCAGAAACTTAACATAGGCTGTCATCCCTAGCTCTGGTTATTGCACAGTTTTATTAAAGGTCTTACAAAATGAATCTAGGATAGAATGGCCATCAATGAGAGATCAGATAGGCTTAGGGGTTTTTGCATAAATAAGGATTTATTTCTATCTACTCCTGTATTTGTAGGATGGTCAATAATTTTCCTTTTACAATAATTTCCTGTGATACATTTGGGAGTGCAGTCCTTGAAGTCACTTGCATTTAAATCGGCATGTGACAGACTTCAGTGATTCTCTGCATTGGGGTTTTTACACGCAGCCTATATTTTTCAGTATGGGACTCTCAGGAATCCTGTCTGCTTGAGCTAAAATATGATTCCCTTTTGTAAGGAAAAGATGCATATGGTAATAACAATCTCATCAACACTTGGGAAGCTCATGCAAAATACCCTCAGTGCTGCTGTCTGCTTGCCCTCTGAAAGCAGATAATGGTGTCAGCAGCTGCAGTTCAGTACTGCCCTGGTTCCACAGAAAACCCACTCAGGTGCAGCCCAGCTCCCATCCCCAGGCATGCCCTGACACCCTGGCAGAGGAAAGGAGTGTGTGTGGGGGGTGGCTGTCCATGCACATCCCCCTGGAACAGAGGCAGTGTGGGGCCAGGGTGTGTGCCCAGGGACACGGTGGAAGGGAGCATCTGCCCAGCCCTGCAGATCTGCCTCCAGGGAATCCTCCCATGTAAGTGTGTCTGGAATTGTAAATGCTCTGCTGGCAGAGCAGGTCTCAGTGCTGCAGCTCTTAATGTGCTGGTAGCACCCAGCAGCCAGGCTGCAAAGGCTGTGTTCACAGCTGGTAGTGGTTACGAGACTGCAAAGTTTTCCCACAACTCACAGAACCACACAGGACTGCTTTAATGAGAAATAGTGACACAATGCAAACTTGAACAATTCCAGTAGAACAGCAACCCTCGCCTGTCTCTATGAGCTTCTTCAAAAGCAAGACACTGTGAGTGAAGGTACAATATTTTTTCCTTTTCAGTAGCTCTGTCCCACAAAAGTTACGTGCATTGTAGGTTCCATGGCATTCCTAGGGCTGCTTGGGTGTAAAAGAGCTGCAGCGATGCACAGTAAGCCAAATAACTTTTCTGTGGCATGATTTGCTACCACTCAAAGGTTTGCATCTCCATAATACAAGTTGTTGACACAGAATATTGTTGAGTTGCACAGTCCTTTTCTTGAGCCACTCACAGCAAGGCTACGTAACGGTTCCAGGGCTGAAATGTCCAGCTGGAGCTCTACAGAGAGCTGCTCAGGGAGGCAGAAGGTAATTATCTATGTTGGAGTCTGGCCAGGTTTCCAAGGTTAACACCTTTCATCTTGACATCAAATCTTTAATGACCACATGTGGCAAAGACATTTGTTCAACATCTCATTTGGGAATGTGGCACTGTCACTGTGCCTCTGTTGTCTTGTATTGGTTCAGTATTGGTTTAAAGGAAAATTGCTCTCAAAGTCCTTCATGGACAACCACACATTTCCTGTGGAAATTCCTGTTTGAGTATAACCAGGAATTATACTGATTTTTCCTTCCACCAAATCATCTAGTCCTCTGTCCTCTTTACAAGCTAATAGAGAACGCTGTAATTACCCTTATTTTCAGGCTGCCAAATAAAGTAATTAGAGAAATAAGCATTATGATTTCGGAAAGATACACTAGAGAATGAAGTGGAGTGATGAGAGCATGTTCTCACAGAGCCAATTAAAGCACTGCTGAGGAGATTCAGTGCTTCTTCCTGGCAATCCAAGCAGACAAAAGAGATTCACAGGGATTTACTCAAACAGAAGGATGGCAGAAGTGCTCCTTTCTGTCTCTAAGCGTATGACATATGGAAATCCAGCTGGGGAAATAACTTATGGAGTGACTTTTTTGAGCAGTACCCACCACTTAGAAATGGTAGAACAATAGGAAGCATCTTTCTTAAAGGTATTTGTTGTGACATCTGAGATGGCCTAGCTGAAGCAAAGAATCTTGAGTTGCATTTACTTATTAATTAGTCTTGTTTAGACTCTGTAAAAGATTTCTCTTTATGATCATTAAACACATTGAACTTCTCATGTTATTAATCTCTGTTGAACTGTAACTTTTGCGTAGAAAGAATTAAAAATATCTAGGCTATGAGGGTTTGAGGTGCATTGGACAGAAGCACAAAAAAGAATGTATACATGGGGGTCGAGGAGATCTGGAACACCTCATTATGCTGAATGCAGTCTCTAAGCATGTTGTGATTTGTAATGGCTTTGGAGAAATGCCTCTTCCTCAGAAGCAATTTTAATTGCTGGTTGAACAGCTGGATCCCAGTTTTTGCCCCTCTTATAAATGAACTACGTGATTTTCTCCACATGCCAAGGTGGTGCATAAGGCTTCAGTCTAAGTCTTGGGTTTCTTCCCTTGATTGCACATCCATGAAGCTCTTCATACCCACTGCTCTTTAGGTACTTTGCAGTGAAGGGTTTTCATTTCACAGATTAGAAAAATGAAGCTTGGATATTGCTTGTACAAAGTTAGAGAGAAACTAACAGTTTCTTAGCCTCTCTTTCAATACTGATATTGGATCACACCACTGTAAAGCAAGGAAAAGTTGAGTTTATCAATTTCTAATGCCACAAGATTTCCTGAGCTCAATGTGAACCTTCCTGGGTTCTGTACAAGGTATTTTTGTTCGTATGAACTAGTATTTGAAGTACAATAGAATTCTAACCTGTGAACTGAAGCAAGAATTTAACTTGAGCTAAATTCTCCCCTTCCAAAGGCCATTTCCCTCCCCAGATTATTGACACATATATGTTTATCAGTAAAATTTGTGATCTTCAAAACAAATCAGTCCACTTTGTGCCTGGCACCTGTCACATTGGAACTTGTGTCTGCTGTAGTGAGCTTGTATGCTCACAGGTGTTAATGCTGTGTCATGTTGCTATTGTCATTTTGCTATATTTGTCATTTGCATCAGTTCCTCTGGACTCAGTCTGGGGTGGTGGCTCTCCTTAGGGGCTGTAAACCAGCAGGAGTTTGGTGCTTTCTTGCCTAGAGTGTGACTGTACACTGTGGCAGCTTTCATAGAAAGAAGTGTTGTAAGCCAAGACAGAGAAGAGGTTTGTAAAAGCTTTGACTCTTTTCCCTTGAGGCGTGTACATCCCAGTTAGCCAAAAAGAAGCTACAGCAGCAGCTGTAAGCACTGTGTGCCTCACCTCTTGGTGTGCTGCACCCCTGTTAAAAAGCAGCAAAAAGATTTCTGTGGTGTGAGAGGGTCTTGCTGTGGATGTCAGTACTGTTCTGTCTTGGTGCATTTTGTAGCAATATGCCATATTCTTTAAGGAAAATATGAGCATGATGACTTTCAGATATTAAATACAGAGGTGAAAAGAACAGAGACTGTAGCATCCAGACAATATTGATGATAGGTCACATACAGAGACTACCTGGACCCTCTAGAGACTACATCAAGATCAACTTGTTTATTACAATAGAAATATCTGCTATAAAACTTTTCTTTTCTTGTGGTTAAACAATGCATATCTGAATCCAGAAAAGGTTTGGGATGGGGCCTCTTCCAACTTCCACCAGAACCTGGTCGTGTGCTTTGTTTCTCATCTTTCTGTCAGTGGCATTTCAGCATTCCAAAATATTTATGGTTTTACATTTATGGCTTTCTCTAGAAGTAATAGTATGAGGCATATGCTCTTCTTCAACTGCTGTTCTTTCTGTAGCTCTGTCTGATCTCTTGGATGTGCTTTTGATGCCACAAATAGTTGTGAGGCAATCCTGGGACCACTCCTTGTAGGTCCTCAAGAAAGGGCAAAAATCTTACAAATCCTTTTTGTTTTAAGGTATTGGAAAGCACAGTGTTTCCACCCAGGTGCCACTCCTGATGCCAAAAGCCTCTCTCAGTGGGGAGGCAGTGGGAATGCCAAGTCCTATCCCATTCCCCTGCATGTCTTGCCCTGCTGACCCCCCTCTTGCCCCTCTTACCCTCAGGCACTGAGTGCTTGGGGCATAAAATGTGCGTTGGCTCTTTGCAGGCAACCTTTGTCTTAGTGGCTGAGGAGACTCCTGCCAGGGCCTGAGAAGGTTAAATGCACAGAATCAAAGTGTTTCTCACTGGTTTTAGTGCTGTGGGATTGGCAGGGCTGGTTTTGGTGCTGTGGGGTTGGCAGGACTGTGGGCACCCCCCGAGCACCCGGCCCTGGCCGAGGAGCCACCTGTCCCTGCAGTGCTGGCACAGGAGGAGGCTCAGGGGCAGCCGTGCCCCTCCATCCTGCTGCAGGATGAGCTGAGCCAGCCTTTCCCCCTCCTCCTGGCCCTGCTGGGCTCAAGTTGGCTTCTTTCTACAGCCAGCCATTGGATCTCTGTGTGGCCGTGCCCCGGCAGGCGCTGAGCCTCGCTCCCAGCAGCCTCTGCCCAGGCCTGCACTGCTCCAGCATCCTAAATTTTATCCCCATCCATGTGAGAAGCTATAAAGTCCTTGCTCCTCCAGTCCCAAGATTTGGCTTGCTCTCTATCTCATTAAAAAATCGTAGTAAAAATTCTGGTTTTCATTACTCCAAAGTAAAGCTTGGAAAAAAGGTCCCTGTTGTCTGAACCAGATAGGAAGAGAATGCCTGAACAACTTTATCCATTTTAGGGCTCTTTTAAAATCCCATGATTTTTTAAAAATCAAACCTCTCTGTTATTTAATTTTATGAGCAGTCTGACTAATGACTTTCGTAAACTTGTGTTGGCAGAACTAACAACTGCTTAAATAAAATGAGTAATTGTTTTCATTCATCAGTTGCAAGAGCAATTATAGTTTCAGTGTTCTGCCCCCAAATGGGGGCTGAATCCTCCAGTCATGGATTATTTATATTACCTGTCTCCCTGTTTACATTCTCCAGCCCACTGATGGCTCTATTCAGCGTCCAGGCCACTTCTTGTAAAATCTGGTTGCTTCAGATTTGAGTAATACAGGTAACTGCTTCTTCTTTTCATTTCAAGCATGAAATAAGTTATAATGAATTCTTGTAGCTTGATTTATTAATTTGGTGGTAAGTGGCTACTAAAATGTTAAGATGTTAAATGTTAAGAGGCCTTCACGTAATTTTCTGACATGTAAGGTTCAATGGAAAAAAACCCCATTGAATCACAGAATGGTTTGGGTGGGAAGGGACCATTAAAGATGATTTTATTCCAACCCCCAGCTATCAGCAGGGACACTACAGCAAACCTCAGGTTTCCCTGATCAAGCACACCCAGTGAAAGAACCAGAAATAGTTCAGTTTGAAAGGGTTAAAGAAAAGATTACTCTGTCACGTGCCTGCTGGACATGAGCTGTGGGATGGTGAATGAGCTGCTCTGGGAATGGAGCTGGTGATCCCCGGTACCCCGGGCAGGGCTGAAGGATGAGTCTCATTGTCTGGGATTTTGTCGTAGTTGTGTGGTTCGAAATCATGGCAGGATGGAACAGCTCAGCAGGGATTCAAGTCCTCTCTCCTCCGAAGGTCCACTTGTGGTCAGGTACACGGCCTGGAGCACAGGGAGTGCTCAACCCACGGGAGCAGTGGGAGAGATGTGTAGGGATGGAGTCATATTGCTGTAGGCACCTGCGTCCCTGAATCTGCATTGCTTTTTGTGCCACTTCACTGCAACATGGAAAAGGCACAGAAATTATCTACTTTGGCTCTATCTTAGAGCTGAAATTGAGCCAAAAGCCCAAGAAAAGACAGCTTTACTGGATTCTGCAGTATTCTGGGCATGGATTGAAAGTTTGTAATGTTCCCTTGTCTTTCTAGTGGGAAGAAGTAAAACCGATGACTTGAAAATCATTGAAGTCTAAATAGTGATTTTCTCATCTAATCCAAATTTCATAGCTTTATCCTGTTTTCTGCTATTGCAAATTGCATTTCTGTGGATGACATCCTGAAAGCCACAATGCTCATTCCTAACCCCCTGACCTGCTTCTTGTCCACAAAGCAGCTGGAGTTGATAGCAAGTAATTCATGGAGAGGGGAGAAAAAGAAATCCAAGTGAAAGTAGCACAAAACAGTCTGCTTGGTACTTGGCAGATCTCAAAACCCTTCCCAAAGTGAAGGTGCCTAATTTTAAATCCTTCAGCCACACAATGTGCTTGTTAAGAGGAGGGAGTGGAAGCATTTGTTTGTGACAGAGCTATTAAATGTGGGACTTGTGTCCTATAAAGTGGCAGTGTTGCTTTTGCAGGCTGATTAGAAATGGTGAATAGATTTGGGTCCCATGGCCCTTGGAATGCATGCAAAGCTCACTCCACTCCAATAGGAGATGGATAGGGAAAATTGTTCCTATTCCAGTGTCTTCCCCTGTGAGTGTCATAGTAATGCTGTCTTGAATTGCACAAACATTGTAGGCAGGTTTTGAATGTTCTGGAAGCAATCTTCAATGCTAATGGGTAGTAAAGCGATACCAGAGGTATGAATCTCCAAGAATTTAATTTTAAACAGTGTATCTGAAAGCAGTACAATTCTATTACAACATCGCTCCTGCTTTGCATATATATATATATTTCTCTTTTTCAAGGCTCTCAGTGTGATTTATGAGCAGCAATTAACCCAACCTTTTAACAGTGTGTGACAGGTGTTGCTGGGCCCATTTATGAACTAGGCAAGCTGAGGCACAGAGGTGTCAAGCGTATTTTGGCAGTGATGGTATTGCAAAATGAATACCAGAACCCAAGAATCCTGAATCACAGCCCCTAGTCTATGAGCTCTCCATTTATTGCTAGGAGAGAAGATCATTAAAATCCACTGGGCCTGTCTGGCAGACTTTATAAACTTATGCATGCTTTTAAATGCAGTGGGGGTTATCGTTATTAAATGATGAATGTAGGAGGGTTTTTACATAATGCTGAAGAAACACATTAAACCATGATGGAATGAGAATCAATATAGGTCATTAAAAATAAGCATTCTGCTGAAACAGATTTTGCCTGTTATTCAGCAATGTTTATATACCGTGCTTGCTTTCTGCTGCTCTACCTATGTAACAGAAAATATTTTTTTCAAATGTAAATGACAAGTGGCTTTTAGAATATTGTACTTTAGTGCTCACAGACCTTGGGCTTCCTTCCCCTGCTCAGTAGGACTGAGACTCAGTATCACAGCCTGCAGCACTGGGGGAGGTGTGGGCTCTGTGTATTTTATGCTTACAAGATAGTCTGGGGTCCCAAATCCCACTTGGAATAGTGACCTCGGTGCTCTCACTGGCAACCTCATAGGCTGGAATAATGCTCCTGACTGAGGAAGGGTGCTGGGAAAAAGGTGCTCCAGTCAAGATAAAATTTGGCCTTCCTTAGCTGAGACCACAGCAGTGCACAGACCTTGCAGTGTCCCTTGGGGACAGTGTTCATCCTCAAATGCATCACCACTGAGGCAGAGCCAGAATTAAAGATTAATATCTGCTTCCAGTCGTGGTCCTCAGAGGGTGTCCAAGGTTCTAGATCAATAGAAGAGGGGCACTTCAGTTGAAACCTGGTTATAGCACATGTTTTGGAATAGAAAAAGGGGGTCAGAGCCTCTATTTTTCAGCTCTTCGTGCAAAAGAAGAAGAAATTTGTAATGTGTCTTGCAGTTCCTACCTGCAAGTACATTCACATTAGCAATACACTAAGAATTCCAGAAGTTTTGCCTTGCTAACTGGGGAGGGATAGAAACGTGCAAAAATTTGATAAATGCAGCATGGGGATTTGCCATGTGTTTAACTCTCGGAAAGGGAAATGCTTTATTCACAGCTGAAAGTAGCAGGTAAGTAGTAGTGGAAATAGGACCTTTTTTTGTGTTGTATGGAGTTTTCTGATGTATGGCAGATGATTTAACCAGGGGATTTTTTTAAATGAAAAAGAAAAGTAGAATTCAGATGTGGGTAATTAAATATAGACGATTCTGTTTCTGGTTTTAGTGTAAATGCATTTATTATTTGTAAACCTGACTCATTTGTAAAGTCACACACCAAAAAATGGACACACATTCAGAATTATCCAAGCCCTTTATGAGTGTGAGCAGTACTTCATGAGCTGGTGCCAAAATGTTCCCCAGTAATGGTCTGGCTACCAATATGTTTATTGCTGTCACTGAATAAATCTTCTATATGTTTATTTTCACATGCAACTGTATAAAACTCTGGGCAGTATTTCACCCTTTGCAGATAAGTACTAACAGAGAATCAGGTAAGCAGTCAATATTGCTGAAAATAACCTCAAAAATATAAAACTCATTCCCAAAATCTAAGCCAAAGGCAAAACCAGTGGCCTTCTAAGACCCTGGAACCCAACAAAAACTTCTCAGCCCATGAGACTGGATGGTCTGATGATCCTAATGTTGCTCTGGACTGTTGATTCAACCCCAAATCCTGTGAAATAGTAAGGCAATCCCTGCCTATTGTTTGTTTGGAATGTTGGTTGTTTTTTTTCCTCTAGCTGAAGGTGCAAAGCAAAATAGGTCTGTGGTCCCACTCCCATTACAGACTGTGAGAGTTTGCTTACACTGAAGTCACTGACAAAACCCTCAACAGCTTTAATGGGGGCAAGAACAGGCTCACCGTGATTTAATCTAAAGTGTTCAGCTCAAGGCAGAAAGACGGGGGCTCTTTGAAAATGACAACTTGTGGGTTTTGGAGAGGTCATTAACATATTTGTCATGGGGGAAAGAGGGTAAATAAGGAACTTGAAAAGAAAGACAGATATTAATTACGCTTCAGACAACATTGTTGTGTGCTGATGACATGCTGCAGCTCTCCAGACGACTATAATTTGCAAGGGAACCCAACAAGTAGGAGACTTTACAACAAGCCAAGCAATTAGTTCTTCCTGAGTTGCAAGAGTGACATCATGTGTGCAAAACATGCCTTCGCCTTCAGCTAACAACACATACTCATTTATTCTTCCTGCAGGGTCACTGTTGGCTGTGAAGGCCATTAAATCATTCCTCTGATGGATGTGTTAACTTTTAGAGCCTGAATAAGGGTCCCTGAAGTGCAGATAAAGGAACACGTGTCCAAAGCACCAACTATCAACAAAAACAACCCCAATATCTAATTTTATGTGCTATAGCTGGCTTACAAAATTCTTGTATTCTTTTAAATACCTTAAGTTATTCTCCACAGTCTTGAAAATTTGTCTCTGTTGTAGGATCTGACCTGATAAGTGAGTGGGTTTTCTTAGGTTGGTTTTGTTTGTTTGTTGGTGGGGTTTTTTTGGGTTTTTTTTGGTGTGGGGTTTTCTTTTTGTGTGTCTGAAATTTGTCAAGACTTGGAAAAGCTGAGGCTTGCTTTTACAAGCTCTTTATATACAATTCTGGAAAAAAACCAAGGATTTTGTTTGACTAGAAAATGTAATAGAAATCAAATCCTTAAACAGCAATGTTAATATATATCCGGGTATAGATTTCCAGTAGTGTGTGCTTGGTTTTGTAAGTTGGATCACTTAGTGTTTTGCACTGCATGAGTTTATTGAAGAGACAATAAAGATCTATCTGATACTCAATGAGGAGTAAATTATGGCATTGATCTGGAGAAACAATTACATTTATCAGATACATAGTCCCACTAGAGCCACATAATACTTACCCGCAGTAAATTAACCTCCTGCTTAAGTGCTTTGTAGAATGAAAATCCAAAAAAACCTAACTTGTGAAGATATTTCAGATCTTCTATCTGTTATAAGTGTGATGCAAATTGTCATGTAGGTTTTTTCCCCTCTGGATTAATGAAAAAGAAGAATGAGATGTGAACAAGCTTGACTTTAGACATCCACTGTAGTGTGTGAAAAGCTGTTTTATCTTTTGAAGAAAGCTGTTGCTACAAATGCAAAATGAACACTTTACCACTACATTTTTTTTTTCTAAACATAGGAGTGGGCACAAAGATTTGGCAGAGCAGATGGAGAACAGGGCTACAACCAGCTTGGCACAGAGAGCTGAGGAGCTTTGCACCAAATGAGAGCGGGTTTCTCTTACTGGGATGAGGTCCTAGACAGGGCTCTGCACATCCTCATTGCCCTTCCCAGTCTGGTAGTGTTTGCCCAGTGTTGGTGGCTTTCAGTACACCTTCTTCTGTCCCAGATTTGCCTTTTCCCGATGAAACAGAAGGGAAAGCTGCTCTTTTCAGCAGTAGTCCAGCCAGAGCCACGATATCCCTGTGCTGCACTCTTCTGTGGAAGCCCAGGCCAGTGGCTTCAGTACAGCAGGATATTTGGATCTGACCACCCACCCCAAGCTTTCAGCAAATAATCTATATGGTTCTTTTGTTTGTTTCCAGCTCACATGTTTACATAGTCCCGAAAAGCTTCTAAAATTAGAACCTGAGGAAAACAGAAACCTGTTCTCCAAAGCCAGCAGGATGTTTTAATAGGAACTGTTATTGCTATTATTAAGAACAGTAATAATCTTATATTAACCAAAGGCAGGGATGAATCTTCTTGGACTGTGCCTGGATGTGTGCCATGTCTTTATATCCTTGCAAAGCTGTGGCAAAAAACCATCCCAGAAAAATGGTAAAGCTGATGATGGCTGTTCTGTAACAAGTAACATAAAAGGGAACTGTGCAGCCTTTTAGTGCCTGAGACACTGAAGTTTCCTGGTATTTCTTCTATTTGTGACAGTTCATCCAAGCAGGGAGAGGCAGGTCGTGTACAGCACTCAACTGAGCTTTCTGCAGTAAAGTTCCTGTTTTTGTCACAGAACTGTGGGCAGCAGACATCTGAGAAGGTGACAGTAAAAGTGCCAAGCAGAGCTGAAAGGGAGGAAGAGAATTCTGACTTCTGTGAAAAAAGTCTGAGCCCTGCTCCTCAGCTACAACTGCAGGGACTTTCCTCCTAACTGAACCCTGAGGATCCCTTCAGATGAGCCTGTTCAGTTAACTCCTTTATCTCTGGCTGCCAGCATGGCCACAGATGTGATAGGGGAAGTCACTGGTTTTGGTGGTGTGGTCAAAAGAAGAGTGAGGCATGTGTACATGAACTTTTTTGGCTACAAGCTCTGCACAGCCTGAAGAATTGAACCTCCCACAGAGCCAGAGCCTGCCTGCTTTGTGGGCCATTCTGATTGAATTATTCCTCTGGCAATGCACCCCCTGAGCTAAACTTAAATAATATGAAGCTGGTGACAGGCTGCTTTAGGTTTTAAGTGCATGTTTTTGATTAATTTGCTGTATTTCAAGAGAAAAAAATGTGTAAACTTGGACTTTATTAAATACTACACCGCTTTTCATGTGTTGTGGATCTACAAAAATCGTATGCCTTTTTTGCCTACCTAATGTGCATTTTCACATATGGGAGAGGCAGAGTTGGGACGCTCCACATTTAAATAAATACTTAGCAAAAAGGTGTAGGGAAAACTGAGGTTCTGTAAGGATTAGGAAAAGGCTTTCAGTGTAAAAATGCAACTATCAAAACCCATACGTTCTTGTGCTCTGTTCACTCAGCCATACTGACACATGGTGTACAGAAGAGACGACATTCTTTCTTCTATACCCACACATTCATACGTGCCTGTGTGCCCATGTTCATACCCACCAAGCTCCCATATAGCATGTAAGAGAGAACCTATTTAGTGGTTTTAATAAAACTACAGCTTCATAGCCCTAATAATCCACAGCTAGGAAAATACATGCTTTCTTCCTTCATCTTTAGACTTATTTGAGAGATTTTTGTTTTGTGGTTTTACTGGGTGACTTTTCCAAAGAACTGATTTAAAATCATTTAATTTCTTCGAAGACCATAGTGGTTACCATAGAAATACATTAGCTGCAAAACAAGGAATAATTAGTTTATGTGTTCCTTTGTGTCCCCTAATTTCTTCCATTCAGGATTTTTAAGCATATAATTACAGGGATTATTCAGCTTCATGATCTTTTTCCCCCTCTATAAATCCATTTAAAGACAAAACTCTGATGTCTGTAGCACATAAATAATAATGATTATATGTGGTAATTAGTCCAACCCGTTTGTCCACATAGCAGAAACAATGTGTTTTCTGTCAGAGGCTGCAATGCTGACTAGTGGCCACTCTGAACTTCCAGTGTGGCATCTCCAGTTATCTGTCTTATCCCTTATGGCTACTCAACCGGTGACCCTTCAAAGTTAGAAATGGGACTCTTGAGAGCCCTGCAGGACACTTCCTTGTGGTGTTTAAGTCCTGGGACAGGCTAAATGTGACAAAAAAGGCCTCAGCAGGCTCCAGAAGTCTCTAAGGTTGGGTGACAATTGAGCAAGGACAGGAGTATTGTGACACTGGGGTGGTTATTTAACACCTCTGCCCTGGCTGGATTTGCCGAGTAGGCAAAGTTCTGCCCCTGTGGAAGGGCTGAAACTTGCAGGACTTCTCCAACAACAACTGTCATGAACACAGGGAAGGGTGCTGGAGCTCTTCAGAGTAGTTCAGAGGTTAAATCACTTTTCAACTATTGCCCCTTGGGAGAGACGTTTTTTCTCTAAAGCTCCAAGATGAATAAACAGGAATAAGAAAGAGTCTTATCCTACACTTGTTCCCTTTCTCCAATCCAATCTCTCTGGAAATGTTCCGTACAAGGGAAAAACATCAAGAGCAGGATTTGTGCACAGCCTTTTGTTGCTCACAGCCTGCTGCTTGGGAGCCAGGATGCTGCTTATGGAGGGGGCAGCTGTGGCCCTATGCCCCTGGAATTCTGAACCTGGGGAGAGGTAAGGCCCTATGCCCCTGGAATTCTGAACCTGGGGAGAGAGGTATGGCCCTATGCTCCTGGAATCCCAAACCATGTCCTAACTCTGAATTCTTGTTTGGGGAAGAGAGGAATACTGCCATGACCTGTTCTGGTAAATATATTCCGATGATTCTCCAGGATCAAGCCTTTAAGGAAAAATAATCATCAGCGTCATGTGGCTTTCAAGGGCTCTGGTGCGAGATAGGTTAAAATCGTGGAACGATTTGTATTGGAAGGGACCTTAAAGCCCATCTCATCCCAGCCCGCTGCCATGGGCAGGGACACCTTCCACTAGACCAGGCTGGTCTAAGCCCCGTCCAGGCTGTGTTTGAGCCCCTCCAGGGATGGGGCAGCGGCAGTTTCCCGGGGCACGGCGCTGATCCCGGGGTTCCACCCCGTCCAGGCTGTGTTTGAGCCCCTCCAGGCCCGGGCCAGCGGCAGTTTCCCGGGGCACGGCGCTGATCCCGGGGTTCCACCCCGTCCAGGCTGTGTTTGAGCCCCTCCAGGCCCGGGCCAGCGGCAGTTTCCCGGGGCACGGCGCTGATCCCGGGGTTCCACCCCGTCCAGGCTGTGTTTGAGCCCCTCCAGGCCCGGGCCAGCGGCAGTTTCCCGGGGCACGGCGCTGATCCCGGGGTTCCACCCCGTCCAGGCTGTGTTTGAGCCCCTCCAGGCCCGGGCCAGCGGCAGTTTCCCGGGGCACGGCGCTGATCCCGGGGTTCCACCCCGTCCAGGCTGTGTTTGAGCCCCTCCAGGCCCGGGCCAGCGGCAGTTTCCCGGGGCACGGCGCTGATCCCGGGGTTCCACCCCGTCCAGGCTGTGTTTGAGCCCCTCCAGGCCCGGGCCAGCGGCAGTTTCCCGGGGCACGGCGCTGATCCCGGGGTTCCACCCCGTCCAGGCTGTGTTTGAGCCCCTCCAGGCCCGGGCCAGCGGCAGTTTCCCGGGGCACGGCGCTGATCCCGGGGTTCCAGCCCGTCCAGGCTGTGTTTGAGCCCCTCCAGGCCCGGGCCAGCGGCAGTTTCCCGGGGCACGGCGCTGATCCCGGGCTTCCATCGCTCCCGGGCTTCCATCGCTCCCGCGGGGCTCGGTCCCTCCGGCACCGCCCCCTGGCGGCCGGGGGCGGGCACTGCCGCTGCCGCTGCCGCGCCTCGGGGCCGCGCCTTGCCTCGGGCGCGCTCCCGCCGTCCTGAGATCCTGCTCAGGACACGGGTGGCGGCTCGATGGGGAGGGCGCGGGGCTCCAGCGGCTGCTCAGAGCGACCACTAGTCTGGGATAAGACTCCTATTCCTCTTAATTCATCTTGGACCTTTAAAGAAAGATCATCTCTCCCAAGAGACAATAGTTGCAAAGTGATTTAACCTCTGAACTAGGGAGCCATCCCTGCTCAAATCCCTGGTTCTGATGCTGCTTTCAGCGAGTTCTGATCTTGTACAAGCCTAATTCACACTTTGACATAATCTCTGATATTCAGAACAAATTTTCCAGGTTTTTTTTTAAAAAAATGCTTTTCATAGACAAACTGTCAGCTTTAGTTTATTGAAACAAAAAATTAATTTCCTAATGCAAGAATGACTTTTGGTAGTAGAACATAATATCCGGGAATGGACACTCAGGATAGAGCATTCCACTTAACACAATTCTTGCACAATTAGGAGTTGCTTACCTTAAGAATTACTCTGAGGGGTAATAAAAAAAAAAGTAAGAAAATTCTAGTTAATAACCTGGGCAAAACAATTATCCTCCTAAGAGTCTTTATTGAATCATGTATGCAAAGCAGAGGAGTTTTTCATAACAGATGTATTTAATCTTGATGCAATAATGGTTTTAACCCCACAGTGTCTTGCAATTCAGTCAGAGCTTAGACTCGTTCTGATGTGCTTGAATAGAGCCTCTGGGACCACAAACAAGACTCTACTATTGTGGAAGCCCCTCAAAGTCTTGTTATTTTCCAGCACTCACCATAATAATGGATGCCTGGAAGATCATTTATATAATGGCTCCATGGTTAGTTTTCATAACTGCCTCCAACAGGCCCCTGGAAGCTCTCCCAGTGCTTATTGAAATAACTGTTGGGGTGAGACCATGGGGTTTGTGTCGAAGATGTAAACTTTGCAACAAGGAGAACAACCTCATGGCATGCCCTGCTCTAGAGTTTCACCCTTCCAGGGTGAGGGCAGCACCTGGCAGCTCTCCCTGCCCTCTGGTTGCCATTCACACTGACACCGTTCACACCTGGCTCCTGCTGGCCCTGGTGGTCCTGTCATGGAGCACAACAAAAGCTCAGGTCCGTGGAGCTGCATCAAACACAGCTCATGTGGAAACAGAGATACCAAGAAAAGACTCTCCTAAAAATGAGGGTGTTTAACTTTACCTCATTGCATCCCATGATGTGGTCAGGTGTAAGTAGAGCACTGGATCTTACAGCTGGCAAAGCATTAGTGGGTCACCAAGACAATTTCCCTCCTTCACAAAGGATGATTCTCCTTGCTGAATATTTGCTAGTGCTTTATTGTGCTGGCTTTTGAATCCTCCCGTGCAGAAGTTTCTACAAATTACCCTTCTACCCCCAAAGTACTTAATATTCTAATTTTCTTCTTTGATTTTCTTTCCTCATATTGAGTCTAAATTTCTCTTTATTAAGTTTCCTGTAATTGTTCCAAGCTATCTATCCTATCCCACCCCACCTGCTTCCCCCCTCCCCATGTGAAGCAGGTCAGATGCTTCTGGACCATTTCCTTTGGCCAAAGATACACATATGTAATTCTTCTAATCTTCCCTCTACCACCTGTTCCCTCAGGCTCTTCATTATTTTCCTAGCCCTGCTCTGAGCAGCTTCCCATTTATAAATATTATTTTATCATGGGTTCTGAGTGGCTCATTCTGCCATCACTCTCTCCCTTTCCCAAATCCACACAATGCATGGAGCTTGTGTTGTGGGTACAGACCTGGCTGATCCCACTCTCTTAGCTAAGGGAAGTTTCACAATCAGAGAGTTCCTTGTCACACCGTGTAACCATATGCTCTGCAAGCAGGAGTATGGCACATCAAATGCTTCTTGCAGTTAAATATCTACCCAAAATAAAGCATTGATGGCAAGCGTGACTGGTGACAGAAGAGGACAGTTTTTTCTGATGACTTAAAAAACCTTTTCTGAGGACTTCTCTAGTGCCTGAGGTCTTTGCTTGCCTGGCTTTTATTACAGGCAGGAACAGTCATCGAGACACAATTGTAAGTTCTGTAACTTGCTTTTTAAATCATGATTTAGTCTCTGTCAATATTATCTGCCAAGTGCAGAACAGCAGAATCTGTGCCTGCAGTGTCTGTCTCCTGTGTTCTGGGATTCTTGCTACCATGGTATTTCTTGTGACAGTAATGGAATGCAATGCTGACAAGGGTCTTTTTACAGTGACATGGTGAGAGGGCAAGGGGGAATGGCTTCAAATGAAATACAGTAAGTTTAGGTTGGATCTTAGGAAGAAATTCTTCTGTATGAGGGTGGTGAGGCCCTGGCACAGGCTGCCCACAGAAGCTGTGGCTGCCCCATCCTGGAAGTGTCCAAGGCCAGGCTGGATGGGGCTTGGAACAACCTGGGATAGTGGAAGGTGTCCCTGCCCATGGCAGGGGGTTGGCATGAGATGGGCTTTAAGGTCCCTTCCAATGCAAATCATTCTGTGATTTCTGACTGGGTGTGGTGTATGAGTCTGTGTTGCTATTCTAAAGACTTTTATATTAATCTAGAAAATAAGCAGTTGAAGTCTGCAAGTGGAGTTAGTTTTGGGTAAGAATATTTTAAGACTTGACTTTACCTTAAACTCTTTGATATGACATTCAGATTTCATTCTGTAATGGACAAGTAAGTTTGGAGAAATGTATGTTTAGGAGTCTTTTTATGATATATTATCTGTATATGTAGAACAAACCCCAACTTCTAAACCACTAAGTATTAGTAGTGAAATATAATGACCACCAAGTATTTAATTTCTTGAAATAGACCCCAAGTGAACTATATTTGAGTGCTTTGTTAACTGAAGATCTTTTAAAGAAGTTAATCTTTACAAGAACAAAAGTAAAAGCTTGAACAATAAGTCTACATGAAATAATTGTGTAAGTAAATATCCTCCCAGTTAAGGGAGGATAACCCCAGTGAGCCTCATGCACACAGCTTGTGTGAACAATAATTCAGACCATGGCTGAAATGGGTGGCCACACCTTCCTTTGGATAAATCATCAGCATAACGTGTGGATTTGGCCCAGGGTTTATGATTACAATGTCCTGCTTCTGCTTGAAGTGCAGGATGTTCTGTTGGATGTTTACCTTTGCCTTGGCCAATTCTGAGAAGAATAAGGGAAGGAAGGATAGGGCTGTGAGGCAGGAGCTCCTGGGACAGCAGTTGTTTTGCTCAAGGAATGTCCAGTTCTGCTGCTTGGCTGGCAATTATTGTTACTGATTTTTCTGCCATTTAATTTCTTCCTGTCTCCTAGTGCTTGGAAAGGCTGATCTCAGAAAAGACCTCTACAAGGGAAAAAACCCTTAATGTCCCTGTCAATGCTCAGTTATTATATTGGTTGAGGTGCTCAGAAAGTGGTGGGAGGGGGTAAGGAACAGCCAGAATGTCAGTGGGAATGGGAACAGGATAATGTAAGTGTGAGAGCTGTGCCAGTGCCTTTGTCTAACAAAACTTTGTCAGACAAAACTTTGTTTGTGCGAAAGAAAATATGAGCCCAACTGTGCCATGCAGATCATCCTGTGGAAAAGTGTTCCATCCTCCTCACACAAGCCAAGCCTGCTCCTAGAGAACTCTTGAACTGGAAGTGAAAAGCAATCAAGGTGAATTCTTCCCCGTTCCCACCACAGATCTCTCTCAGCAGAATGAAATTGCATCATCTCTGTGGACTTTCTGGGCAAGGTTGGCCACTAACTGTTACTGAGGGTTCAAAAAATTTAGAAAATTGTATCATTGCAACATCCATGGATCTGAAGTTGCTTTGTGCTTGGTTTAGTGTTCACTTTGATCTGCCTGGAGAATCTAACCATAGTTAGCTGGTTAATAAGCAGGGAAAGGACTTCTCACGTCTTTTGGCCGATCCCCTGAACCACTACAGGAAAAACTGCCTTCATCATTCAGGTGAAAAACTTTAATCTGCTCTAAATTACTTCCCATGTGGGAGCTCCACAGCCTCTCCAGGCAGCTGATTCCAGTGCTTTCCTCTCCCTCAGAGGGTTTTCTTGATGTTTAACCTGAATTTTTCTTGCCAGAGTCTAAGTTCATCCTCCTCACTGAATTTTCTGTGGATGTGCCCAATAAATATTTTCTTGCTTAGAAGTCTTTTAGAGACTGTGGTCATGTCAGTCCCTTGCTGGAGGCCCATTCATTGAGCTCAGCAACCTCAAATTTCTTAGTCCTCTCTCATGGGCTATATATTTGGGTTGTCTGATAACACTTCTCTTGGCTTTTGTATTCTTGCACTCTCTCCAACTGTTCCAAATCTTTCTTGAAGTTGAATCCCCAAAATGTCTTGGTGGTGGCACAGCTGAGACCACGATGACACAGAACACAGATGTTGCATTTTGTTGCGTATCCTACAGGAAATACTGCGTGTTCCTTTTCTTTTTTTTTTTTTTTAAACAAATCACAGTTATTGACCCCTGTTTGGTGTTACCCTTTCACAGGGTATATCTGCAGGGGCGTATTTGTGCTTATTCATTTCATTTATACCTGTCCATATTGGACTTCATCCATTTTTACTTCGGTTGTAAAGATCATGTTGCTCTTGTTGTTCTCTGATGTGTTTGCAAAGGCTTCCACATCCACATTATCTGGAAACTGAGTTTCCTGAAGACCTTTGATGAACCGACATGATAATGAGGTGTTGATTGACTCTCTAGCTATGTCTGGGTACCCAGGTCCTGGGGGGTGGGGGTAGCCACTTTGACACCCATGCTGAGGAATCACTCAGATTTTATAGGGCAAAAAGTGGCCAAGTACCCACAACAATTTTGTCTAAATATGACCAAATCTGAGATTTTTTTATGGCTGACTTTTTTTTTATAGACAGTTCAGATCAGGAGCTACTGACCCCCCCGAGGGCTAAAATGTTACCTTCTTTGGGAACTGGGAGCTGCCTGAGAGCCACAGCCTCATAAGATTTCCAGCTTGTACCAGGTAGTTTCCGTGTGGGTAGGAAGCACTGCGGTAAAGGGATCTGAAGATAAGAAGGGGCAGAAAACTTTCAAACAGAAAGTGTGAACCAAAGCTTGGTGAAGTCAATGGAAACTCTCTGGCTGGTAGCTCGTGGCCATGTGGAGGGCTGCTAAAGAGGGGCACAGAAAGAAAAGCTATACTGTTGAAGCAGAAAGGTTGTTAGGAGAGGAAAATACATTTCTGTAGTAAGTTCTGGGGCTCTGGAAAGACAGCCTTCCACAGGTTGCTTGGAAATGTTTAGAGAAAGCCCTTTTGAGTTGAATAATTATGGTAACACAGGACTTGAAAGAGAGAAAGAGGAGGTGGAACAGAATAAAACTAAAACAGAAATACAACAAATTTAGAAAAACTAAACCAAACTTCTTGCTTTCTGAAACTCCAGGTTGTGTGCTATTCTGCAACCCTTTTAGGGTTTCTGTTTTGAAAATTTACTTTCTCCTGTCTGCGTACAGAGTACATCATGGTTTCCACAGTGAAAACTGCCCATTGTTTTCAGCACAGGAGCAGCAGCTCCGTGGGCAGCGGGGATGATGGAACCATAGGCTCTGGGTGCCTTTGGGACCCAGTGCCATGCAGATCCTTTCCCATTGTCCTCTTTACTTGAACGCTTTGCTGCCATTCGATTAAAGGCGCTGTGTGATGTGGATGGTTGAATGCAGCCTTTTCCCCAGACAGATAATTACTCTGCCTTTTGCCTTGTCCTTCTAATCGCTGTTAAAAGAGATGCTGTTGGTGCCTTTTGTGAGCCTGCAAGTGTTCGTGTGTTTATATAAAGTCTGAGGGCAGAATTTGTCTGTGCAGTAACGTTTTATCAGCAGCAGGTAGCAATTGCAGGAGAATAAGTCCCTGTCTGCTGCTTGGTTCCAGAGCCTGTAGACTGCTCGTTACAATAATGAGAAATGCAAGTAAGCAGCGTCGCACCAGCATTTGTAGTCCCACTTTCTATTGCTGTCATCAAAGGGTTCAGGAAAGTTTGCATTCAGAGCAGTTTTTTTACTAATGCACGTACACATGTGCACATTACTGTCTGGGAAATCTTGTGCTGTACATAGCAACTTATGGGTAAGGCATGGGCTGGGTTTGGGCGCTTGGTTCGGTGGTTGTGGCCAGGTGAGAACTGGGATTGAGAGCAGAAAGTCAATGTAACTCCAGACACCCCTAGAAAGAAGAGTGTCTGGGAGAGGGATCATGTCCAGAAAGCTAAAAAAGTGAAGTGGTATGACCCTGGAGCATGAAGGTGTGGATTTTAACCAAAAAGCTGGGATCATCCTGACACTCACAAAGCACTTAGGGGAGGATTTGCAGTATCCCACTTTGTAGGTGACTCTTGTTAATTCATGCCTTTTGTTTTGTTTGGGGAAGCTTTGTCCTGGCACTTACAGGCTTGTATTGTTTTGGAGGGACAGAATTACTGCTCTTAGCCTGCTACTGGAGCATTAGTGTGGAAATCTGGTAATAAATCCCACGGTGATTTCTCAGAGTTGGATTTCGTGCAGTACTCTCAAGTTCACCAGCCACACATAGGCTGGATAAAATTGATGCTGCTAAAATTAGCAAAAATGTGTTACTATAGAGAATCCTGAAAAGGCATCAAAAGGAGCCCCAGAAACACACCAAGGTGTTATATGCAACCTCTGTTGTGGCCAAAATTAAAACATTTACACAACCCAGACCTTGAAAGTGAAAAAAAAATTAATCACAGAAACATTTACTAGGAATGAGAAATTCATCAACTGAAAAATGGCATTTGTTACCTGAGAGTAACCATTTTTCTTTTAAGAGCAAAGTTTTTTAAATTAATCATGGCTTTATTTTTCTCTTTCTTCCTTTATATTGTCCCACTACCTTGGAATAAAGTAAAGTGAGGGATTGCCACAAAAACTGTGCAGCTTTTATGGCTCCTGTGAAATTTGCAGAAAGACATAAAATGAAAGATACAAAGCTGGCCTCATCTGAGTGCCAACTTTCATTCTTAACGAACACTCAAAATTTGGATTGTGCACAAGATGAAACACAACTATGTGTTCTATTGAAGGATCTGACCTTTTTACTTGTGTACCTACCTGTTTGTTAGATTTTCTCCTACACTCAGAGGCTATTTTAGATGTCCAAGAAATACTGATGTTCCAGTGTACTGCTTTAAACCTCCAGGAAGGCTCCAGGAAGGGTAAATTTTTCTTTAGCTTATGCTACATTAATGATTTTACAGTATTTCAGTTCACATGCCCTTTTTTGGTGGTCTCCAAGAATACCTTTTTTTTGTTCTTTCCCTAACCTACTGCTACACTTCTTCCTGTTTTTGGGCAGTGGGGGGAGGTTTACTGGAGAATGGAATGAAAAATTCAGGAAAGCCTTTAGCCTGTCACTTAATTTCTGTTTCACATTCTGTTTTTTCAGACAAATTTTACTATCAAAATTGTACTTTTAAATTCTTTTTTACCAAGACCAAGAAAGAAACCATCAGTTTACAGCTGAACTCTATTAACCATGAGAAGAAGATTCTTGAAGCCACTGGATTTCTGTAAGAAAGCAAAGTTAGTCAGTCATCATCTGGATTTTACTGGATTTGGTTATTTCACTTAATTAAATTTTAAAGATTGATTGCAAAGAAATGTATATCCTCTTTGGAATTGCTTAAGTATTGGGATGAATATTTAACACAGGATTGCCAGGGATGGGACTTTGAAACACAATGTCATAGCTATTACAAAATAATGTATGGTCTCTTAAATATAATTTTTAATATTGTTTGCCTTCTTGCCAGTAAAGGGGAAAAGAAAGCTTAATTAAAAAAAAAAAGCAAATTGCTTTTCTGTTTGCTCGGAGCAGTTGATTTCTGTGGACACTTGAATGGCTCTCCCAGCAGTGCTGGGAAAGGAGCACATGGATCTCATCAACTTCTGGATGTTGTGGCCAGATCTGAATCTCGTGTGAGTTATCACAGTCCTGCTGAACGCCCAGGGCTTTGCTCATTCCCACTGGCTGATGATGGAGTCTCTTGTCCCCCCAAACATGTGCTCAGTTCTTTCTAAACTAGAAATAAAGCATTAGCTGGGTCAGAGTAGCTCTGGGCTTTGGTACAAACCCCACCTGTCCCCTGGGCAGACCAAGCCATGGGGACAATGGGGACAATGGGGACAATGGGGACAATGGGGACAAGCAGTGAGATGTGAAGTGCACGAGTGAATTCTGCCTAGGATCTTCCACATTGCAACTGCTTCACTCAGGGGTTCTGAGATTCCTTTTCTGCTAGAACTCCAAAGAAATATTTGAATTAAAGACAATGATTTCATTTTTACAGGTTTGGTTGTGCTTTGGTGCAGGTCAAAGCCAGGCCCAGAGCCCAGAGCTGCTCTCCCAGCAGTGCTGGATGCTTTGGGATTGGCTGTAATTCACAGAAAACTGTAATTCAGATTAAAAAATCATTGCTGGAGAGGTAAGAGAGAAATACAGAGCTGAGCACAGTCAAAGTACGAATTTTAAAAGTTTCCATTGTTTACTTATCTCATTAAGAATCTATCTCCATGCAGGCACACAAGCGGCAGGTACAAATATATCTTGATGTCTATCTTTGTTCCACTGTATGTTTGCCTGCAGCTCTCTATAGATAGAAACATAAACTGTATGTATATCCTGCTGCCTTTTGAAACGTGCAGAACATTACCAACAGTTTCTTTTCTCTAGTTTGCTCAAATGCTTGTGGTTAGATATTCTGAAAGTATAGAATTAAAAAAAAAAAAAAAAAAGAAAAAGACAAAAAAGATTTTGGCACTTTGAAAACGAGCTGCTTTGTTAAAAATACGTTTTTAAATTTTTCTTTTATTTTTAATAAGCCAACAAATTATTTCATTTCTTGGCCTTTGCGTGTTGTATTTGATAGCATAAAATCAGATAATATTGTTGATGAATGAATATTAATTCAGAGCTGGAGGCACATACAGTGTGTGGCAGTTGAGAGCTGGAATTTGGGTGATACGGTGGGATTTTCAGAGCAGGACTATATTGTGTGTTTGTTACCAGGAAAGTCTGGATATAAAAAATAAAGCTTCTGCTCAGAGTATACAGAGTTCCTTTTGCATCTTATTGTCTGTCTCAAAATGCAAAATAAAAGGAGAAGTTGAAAAGAAGAAATTTAAGTAAGATGAAGAGGACTTTTGTAATTATTTTATTCAAGTAAGAAAACATTTGGTAGCAGCATTTAAACATGAAGAGTTAAAAAGGGAAAATTCCTTATCGAAATGGTGCTAAAAGAATGTAATGAACAGAAATTATGTTTAATAATTGAATTAAGATTACCTCTTGGGTAAATTTGATTATCTTCCTAATTTGCCATTAATATTCAAAAGATACAAAGATTATGAGCACACCTGGCCTTATTTGCTAAAACAAGGCTGAGTAGATGGGAACAGCACTTTGAATGTAATAATTCACATCAGTACTTGGAGACTCAAAGGAACAAGATCTATAATGTGTTATTTCCAAGAGTGTTGCTTCAAAAGTTATTTTTAAAAATTGTCATATATTAGTATTTAAGACAAACTCTTCACTCTTGTAAATTTATGATGCTAAAGTGCTGTAGATAAACTACCAGGATTCCCATTTTTTAATATTTTTCACTGCCATCATGTAATACTGAATTAATTCAATGTTACTTCTAGTTAGGATTCTACAGGCTTTTTCCTATTCTTGATAGAGTTAGGTTTCATCTTATGTACTTTCAATTATGTAAGTCCATTTGGAATGACACTGGTATGAATGACTACAAAACAATTAATGGCTTAATCCTGATATCATCAAATAAGTAGTAAATGGTCAATGATTTTGTTGCCAGGAGGATTTATAGCTGTGGTTCATGAAAGCTCTTAACACAGGTATTAAGTTAACCAGGGGAATTTCAGTATGAGACCATTGGGAACATGCTGCTAATATTGCATTTGTGTCCTCTGTGCCAGAACCTGCACTTAAAACCCAGCTGGCAAAATCCATCCAGGATCATGGGGAAAAACTCCTACTCCACTAAGTTTACAAAAATTAGTATAGAAAATCATTAGTTTATCTGACAGGGTTCTAGCTTGGAAACGAAGACAAACACAGTACTCAGTATTTTAAGTGGATAATTATTTACTGAGTTTCTGATCCTCCAGTTGTGTATTCTGAGGGTTTGAACCGTGCATCAGGTTTGTAAGGAACTTGTAGCTTTTTTCTGCTTCAAGTTTATTAGAAGTTACTACAAGAAGGTCAAGAAAGGCTTTTTCAGGCTAAGTGCATTTATAGCTAGCCCATATAAATCCTGATATTGAGCCACAACTGTCTGGAGTTGTTCTACGGAATTGTTCTGTTCCTTGATTCAATGGTTTTAATTTTCAATTTACTGCCATGTGTATCACAGCCTGCAAAGTGAAAGCCTGCTTTCTGTGAGCATTGACTGTAGTAGAAGCATCTCCCACATGTGAGCTGGAAAAATTGAAATAAAAATAAATCACAGAATCCGTGAAAGGTTCGGGTTGGAAGGGACGTGATGGTTTCCTGATAACGGATCAAGGTGTTAATGTTCTCCAAGGAGGGTGTTCCTCCTGGACAGCCGTGTTCCCTTCCTCGGGGTGTGTGCAGAATGCCTCTGGTTTTGTTAAAAGCTCCTGGTGTGGGCTCAGTTTGGGCTACAGGATGCCATCAATTTGTGATTCACAGTTTTGAGGAGAGCTTTGCCTCAACGAATGAGCTGAAGCAGCTCTGAAATACTCCTTAAGCTGACACAGAGCTGTGAATGAGCTGTGTTCTCTGATACCACCTGGGCTTAGCAAGGCTCTGGGAGGCCTTTTAATAGAGCTTTTGGAAGAGGTGTTTTGCATTAGAGTGTGGGGGGAAATTGAGCCTTAGTTTTTTGTATACAAAGGCACTGTACTGTGATGTTGGGGTGGTCAGAAGGAGAAGGCATTGCAAGTGTTTGAGCACAGATATGAGTGCTGACTTGGAGAGATGCTTGTCACAAGGATAGGACCAAGCAGGGCCCTTTGAGCTCTTCACCTGGAGGGCAAGCTCCAGGTGCAGGAATGGCTCAGCTCCTGGCAAAGTGTCTGGTCAGCTGGTTAGACTTTGCCCAAAGGCGTGAGGAAAGAGGAATTTTTAGGGGTTGATCTTTGACATGGGAAGAAGCAGTATCCCTTTGGGGGTGCTGTGAGATGGGGATTTGGCTGCAGTTTTGGCTGATCACTTTGACAGGGCTCTTTGGGACGTCTCTTACAAATGGTACAATTCTCATGAGCCCCTCTCAGAGCTGGGCTGGGTGCCATGGTCCAGTCCTGTGCTGTTGGCTCACCAAGGGCTCTGCCTGCTGCATCCCCATCCAGGTCTATCCACATTCCTTTCTGCTGGAGAATATTCTGTGCCACTCATACAGAATCTCCCCTGTCTGTCCTTGCTGCAGGTTTCCCCTTCAGAAACCATTTGAGTAGTTCTGTTAGCGAAAATCATAACCAAGGAAAGGTTTTAATT
Organism: Leptocoma aspasia; assembly: GCA_013399835.1. Lineage (NCBI taxonomy): Eukaryota > Metazoa > Chordata > Aves > Passeriformes > Nectariniidae > Leptocoma > Leptocoma aspasia. The sequence continues at coordinate 364,955 of VXAX01007844.1, read as the reverse complement.
TGAACAGTCAGACAGACATGCACACACAAAAACCCAAAGAATGATCTGGAAAAAAATCCCCCAAACTCCATTTACTTGCACACAGTGACAAATGGAAAGAAGGGTGGCCGCTGCCTGTACTCGACAACACTGCAATGTGGTATTTTTGGAGGTATCTCGGGAGCATCTACCACACTTAGAGCATGTGAGGCATCTCATCTGGAGCCGTTCTGATCTCCTGTAACCTACTCACAAACGCACGTATTTCATAACAGGCCCTGTACCCTGATAAGGATCTCTGAGTTTCTCTGCGCGGTATCTGCAAACAATTCAAAGCTGTTCCACACAAACAAATGTGAGAACCCCCTGACCACAGACTGCCTTTAGAGCAGACCAAGATTTGATGTTACTCATATCTTCCAGTACCTGTCAGAGTTCAAACAGGAAACCTGCTTTTTCCTCTCATGTCAACAACTTTTTTTCTTCTTTTTTTTTTTCTATTTGAACAGGCATTCAGCAGCAGGCTCATGCTCGAGCGGTGGAAGTCCTGTATTTCTACAGGACAAACAAGTATATGCTCTGGTACGTCATTGCTGACATTAACAAGAACTGAATGTGTGGTTTTCGGTGATCCTGTGGGTGCTTCTCTAGAAACGGACACATTGGCTTTGAACAACCACACAAAAAAGGGATTCATTCATACAGGATATAGGTAACGCGCAGCCGAGGGCTCGCTGCAAGTACTGCTTTGCTTGGGAAACGTCAGAAAAAACTGGCTGCTCTTTCTCCTGGTACCGCTGTATTTTGTGCTTACACAGTAACACTTTTTATCACTTCAGCCTGTTTGTCATTTATATGATATCCTGCTTGCCAGGGCCCTAACGATGTCATGGGAAAAATTTAAACCGAATTATTATTCATATTCACTGATTAGGAAGTTTCATCTGAACACCTAAACTAATGATTAATTATCATGTCTCCAGAAAATATGAGAAGAACCTCATTCCTGGATCAGACATTTGGCCATAACCACTCATTAATGTTTTGGCACTGCTGGGAATTGAAATTAGCAATTACAGATGCCATGCATTCCCCTCTACACAGTACTCATTACTTAATCTTTCATAATGCAGAGCAATAAATGTAACAACTTTCACCAACTTTCAGGACTTTCCAGTCCAGGCTTGGAAATGCTTTAATAACATTTAACTTAACCTCTCCGTGAATGTGGGAAGTGGAAGTTTATAGCGGAGAACAATTCTTGACAAAGACTAATATTTGTGACAGAAAACACTAATTCTTTCAAGGAATGGATGACTTCTGAGGATTGTTTTCCCCCATTTGATTTATGCTTGACAGATGCAAAAAACCAACTCAAATACAGCTGTGTTAAGAAAAGAACACACAGGCATTTCCATGACTTTCATCTTGCTTTATATTTATGTCATGATAAAACATGCTTTTGTGGCTTGCATCATCAAGGGGAGGAACATCTGGAAAAGCCTTGTAACAGAAAAGTGTCCATAAAGCTAAATATGATTGTTCTCTCTCTCTCTCTCTCTTTTTCTTTTTTTTTTTCTTTTCTTTTAATAAAACTCTCAAAGCAAACAGCTGGATAACGGTATGACTAGTAGTAATACTCACTGTGAGTGACACATGGAATGTGTCACTGGAATGATGGTTATAGGATCCCAAAGGAAGAGGCAAAGAGGGGTCATGGAATTTCTCGGTGGTGAGCCATGTGTGACAGTGGGTACCCCTGAGCTGCCCTGAGGAATACCAGGTTAAGAGGTAAAACAGCCTTTGGCAAACACCTGCCACCCTTGAAATCATGCAGACCATTTCAGTAATTTGCATTGTTTTATCTTTATCTCTTTATTTCTATATTTTCAACGGGATTTCTACCCAGATGATGGAGTTTGATTCCATGTATTTTTCCAGTAGTTGTTTCAGGAGCCAAAGCACTTTATATAAAATCTGCAATCAAAAAAGGCACTGTCTTGATATTTGTACAGCTCTGCACTGGTGCTCTGTGTGTTCCCACTGAGCAGCTGCAGGTCTGGAAAGGCCGTCACCTCCTGCTCTGTCTATCCATCTCTGCCTTAAATGCTTGTAAACCAGTGGCAAGAAGAAAGGAATAATTTGCGCTCAGTAAAGAAAATACTTGCTTTCTAATTTTCTTTCTAACTCTTAATATTTAATGAAGCCTCAGTAAAAAAGAAATATTCCAGGTATGGGCTTCTTGGAAGCCTGATTCAGAGAAGAAACATGGACATAGGTTACATGGCTAAGGTCATGCTGTAACAAACATCCTGCTGAATAAATGAGTACCCATGGTTCAAATTAACAGCTCTTATCAGAAATTAGTATTAGAACATTTACAAGCTCTTAATTATTTGCCATCTGCTTTGAAAAATATCTTGACGTGTCCAGTTGGTTGACGCCCTGCATTATCCATGGGATCTGCACTTACTGCCTGCGATTCCCTGGGGCTGATCCTGACTCAGAGGATGCTGGTGATGAATGTGGCTGTGCAGATGTGCCTGGCTGGGCTTCCCTTGCCTCAGGGTGGCTGGAGAGGGGCTGATCCTGAGAGCAGTCCGGTGTCACCAGAGTTACTGATGGAATGGATCAGTTCTTGGTACTCACATTCCCCAAAGGCAACTCAATGCTCCATGTGCACCACCATGTTCAGAGGGGTCTTCATGAAAGTGCTGCTGAGCCCTGCATAGACAGGGGTGTGATGAGCTGAAATTGGGTAAATACAAGTAATTACAGCCAACTAATCTTCTAGGGCAAACTGGGCTTTACCTGGTAATGGTGGGTATTGGTGTTACCAGTGTGTGTACAGCGCTGCGTATTTTTATTTTACTAGCAATTGAATGATAGATTATTGCCACTAGCCTGTGTATCTAGGAGAAAACAGATAAATTTGGTTCCTTTTGAAGGGTTCTGTTACAAATAGGAGACCTGATCACTCTTTAACCTTTAGAAAACAAATGGTTCACATTGCTAGAGATTAGCACATGCATTAACTCGTGTAACCCAGCATCCACTGCAGTTCTGGTGAACACGTTCATTGGTGTTTATGTAGGGTTTTAAACTGATTGAAGGGGCCTGTGGAGAATGTAACATCATGGCCCAAAGAGCAGTGCAGCTCCTGACTCCCTCCAATGTGCCAGTAAATTGGGCTCCTACCAGCACAGCCAAGTTCTGGGAATTCAGTCATTGTAAAATCTGTTTGTTACTATATTTCATATTTTTACCAGGGCCATTGCATGCTGGAGTTGCCTGGGCCCAGCCTACCTGCCTGCCCGGGTGGTGCTCTCCCAGGTGAGTTCTGTGGGGTCTGACATGAGTGTTACCTCTGCTCCCTTCCCCTTTAGTCTGGCCAGAATTGCAGCAGGGCCAGCCCTGCCTGATGCTGCCTTTGTCAGAGAAGGAGCAAACCTGATGCCCCAGCCTTGTTTATATCAGCTGTTAGACGGAAATTCTTTTGGACTCTGAGCTGGATTTTATCTGTTTGAAATGGGAAACTCTATATCAATATCCTTTCATGTCTCTTCCCATCGTATTTTACAGTACAGAAGACAGAGGGAACAACGGGTTGAATTAAATAAAGTGTTTTACAGATTCTGCTCCAGAACCTTTGCTTGATTTATTAGACTATATAAGGTAACAATACTGATTTACTGGGGACACCTAAGCCTCCAACAGAGCTCAAAGAGAGGGATCAGGACTTGCCTCTGATGGTCTGGTACCTGCCTGCTTTACACTGGGCAGCAGGGCAGGGAGAGATACATGTGAGAAACCACAGCCTGCCCTGTGGTGGGTCAGCTGCCTTAGGATGCCCTTTTTAATGGATGACTTGGGACTTTTGGGAAGGTGCTTCATGCCTTCAAGGCCATAAATAACCTCTAGAATGTCAGGCTGGCATGTAGTGGGAACAAGAAGGTCCTGCCTTCTTCTTCTACCCCTACACTTTCCTCTGTGCAGCTCCAGCCACAGCTGGCCAGGCTGTCTGCAATGTATGAGGATTTCACCAGGGAAAAACAAGCACCCCTGGCTGCTGTGCAGAATCCTTTTCTGGTTAATACCCACCACAGGAGTCACAAGCTCATCACTCAGGCCAGTGGCAATCTGCTGAAAACAAAGGGTTCCTTAATAGCCGAGATAAGCAGATAAGGCACTGCTGTGCTATTTAAAGTGCAGTATTTATACCTGAATAAAGTTAGTCCAATTTTGGAGCAGAGTGTTTGCTGGGAAAGCTGTATTTACATTCCACCCCAGGGACTGAAGCGCCCTTGCACACTTTCATGTATCTCCTTTCTTCAAAGTCAGATGTTTCACCTACAGCTTCATTCCTGCCTACAATTACACAGGCAGCTCCCTTCAGTCCTTTTGTAGCTTTTTTTTTTTGATAAAGAGTGGTGGCAGGCACAGAGGTGGCTACGAGCTATGTCTGCACCTCATTACTTCACTCAAAAGAAATGTTGTGTGCTTTGGGACAGCCCTGTGCGGTAGGAAAATGGTGTTTTACAGATGGGGAAGAGAGACAAAGAGCGGGTGAGCACCTTGCCCGGGATCCCACGGGATGTTGGCAGCAGGGAGTTGTATTTCTGTCTAGTGCCCTAACCACTGATCCATCCTGTCTCCTGCTTTCGGGCGAGAGAGTCTGAAAATGCCATTGATTTGCACTTTCTAGTTCTGGGGAAGAAAGGTAGGGCTGACTAGACTATACAGGGAGACATGCAAAAATAAACAGAAGACAATAAACAGTTTGATGTAAATAAGCTTTGTAAAACTTTAATAATCTAAGATGCTATTTAGAACACACAGGCAAGGAGATGTCTGTTAAAAAAAAGATATGATTTTATCCAGATAAAATCCCTTTAATTAGTCTGAAATTCTTGCTTATGTTTTATAACAACACACTTCCATATGCATGCCAGAAAGTCGGGGAAACATGGAAATCATTGTCAATTTGCAGCATTCACTGCTGGGATACAGCAGATTATTTCAATGACGGCTAGATAAAGTCTGTGTCTGTGCAAAACATTTGTTTGGTGGTCTCCTTGCTTTGTGATCTTCCACTGCACATCTGGTTTGGGAAGGGAAAAAAGAGCCTCTGCTGAGAATCAGGTTGCTTATATGATGCAATATTTAAATGATTTTTGTTTTTCATAAGTCTGGAAAAATAATTGTCATCTTGGTGGTACTGGTTCTAACACTGAACCCCTCTGGTTGTTGTGGATGACCTTGGATCACGATGGAAAGCAGTATTCTCCAAACTAGAGATGTTTGCCCTCACTGATATGGGGACAAGGCTTCTCCTACATCTGCTCAGCATCAAGGTGGCCCTGCAGGGAGTTTTGGAGCGTACCAGGAGGTGGGTGATGTGGATTAATGGTTGCAATAAAAGTCATGAAATCTCCTTGTTCAGGGAGATGCACACAAATGGATGATGGGGAGTGCTGGGACCCGAAGCCATGGGGCACAGGAGGAGCTCTGCACCAGCTGTGGAGCAGGTTCAGGGCAAGTGTGTACTGGGGAAAAGAACATTCTTGCATATTTTCCATTGCACTAACCACAGGCAGTTTGTTTTCAAGCAGTTCTGTTACTGCACTGTGGCAGGAATGGGCTGCGTGTCCCTCCCAGTGCTGTGTCCCCACCTGACACCTGAGGCACGGGGGGCTCTGGGGCTGAGAGCACAGTGCTGGCTGGGGAACCAGGACAGGAGCTGCACATGCTGACAGCACCTGCCTGCTCTTGCTGACACCCTGCCTTTAATCTGGAGCCACTGAAGGTATTTTCCCCAAATCTCTGGTTGCCTCCACGAGGTGTTTGTTTGGCCCCGAGCTTGGCTGCCAAAGGAGGGACACCAGCTCTTTCCCACCCCAGCTTCCCCAGGAAGGGTAATGCAGCCTTGACCTTGAGCATCAATTAACCACCTGTAAATTAGTACTAATGATATTTTCCCATCAGGTTTTAAAGCCACTGATGTTTGCTGTGACAGTGGACAAGGTTGGGTGTCACCTCCAGCAACCAGGTGATTTGTCAAGGTCGTCTTTCTGCTGTGCAGAAGCAGCACAGTGAGAAAAGGGGGTGGATTCAGAGAATCCCATGATTTGGGATGCATGTTGGCTCTCAGCTCACAGCCCACAGCCCACAGCTAGCACAAAGGGGGGAACACAAAAGCTGTATCATAGCAGGAAACCCCCTGCCTTCCCTGTGATTGGAACATGGGGAAAGCAATTTCCTTTTCTGTCTCAAGTTCTCTGCTGCCTTTGTTTCCAGGTGACTTCATACATGAGTGGTCTTTTGGTCTCCAGTTTTCATGAAAATGCCTGTACAGCTGAGAAAAAAATCAGAGCACAGCTCTGAACATAAATATTTTTTATTTACACCTTCTAGCATAGTATTTTTTCATAGCCATACTCTCCACAGCCAAGTCTGTGGTTCCATCAGAGGAACTGTTGGCAGATGAGGACACCTTCATCCTGGGGCACTTCCCTGGAGCACTTCCCTGGAGCACCCTATATCCCTGTGCAAGGACACACCTGTGTCAGGTGTCCCCTTGGTGGCTGTTCCTCAGGAGAGTTCAGGGCATCCCACCTCATTCCAGAGAAGGAACCCAGTGCTAAACTGGGGTATTGGCAATGTCTGCTGTCAGGAGTTATGTGGCCTTGGAAGAGGCAAACCCTTGATTTTCCAGTCACTTACCAGCCTGGGTAAGAGAAGAGCTGCGCAAATAAATGCAGAGTTTAATAAAAGTGAAAACGGACAGAATTGGGTATTTCACACTCACTGTAAAATTGAAACCTGATTTTTTTTTTTTTGGTTAAAAAATTCACTGGCTTTTTTTTCTTTTTTTCCATTTAGAAATGAGTGATTTTTGCATAAAGAGAGGAGACTTTGTTTAGAAATGAGTAAAATTTGTACTATCATTAAGCAAAGGGGATTTGCAGTGGGAATATCTCAGTTTGTGCTGACATATGTGTGTGTGTTCCCGTGTGAGAACTCAGCTTGACAAAACACACATTTGGGGCTAAGCACTAATTAATGTGTTTGAGCATCACTCATTTAGAGAAGGTGAAAATGCTCTGCAGATGCACTTGACAGCTGTTTGCCAAGTCAGAGAAGATATCTTTTCTTTTCTACATGCTCTTGAATCGTGGTTTTGTAAATGCTTTTTTGTTGGGCAGTAGGGCCCCTCACTACAAGAAAGACATTTGTAGAATAAGAATTGTGAAGGTTGGAAAATATCACATTTCAGATCACCAAATTCAACAATGAGGGGCTGGAGCATGTCCAGAGAAGGGCAATGAATGGAGCTGGGGAAGGGTCTGGAGCACAAGCCTGATGAGGAGCAACTGAGGGAGCTGGAGGAGCACAGCCTGGAGAAAAGGGAGGCTCCAAGGGGCACCTTCTCACTCTCTACAACTCCCTGAAGGGAGGTTGGAGCCAGGCAGGGTCAATCTCTCGCCCAGGGAATAAGCAATAGGACAAGAGGAAACGGCCTCAAATTGTTCAAGGGGAAGGTTTAGATTGGATATTTAAAACATTTCTCCACTGAAAGGGTGGCCAAGCCTTGGCAGAGGCTGTCCAGGGCAGTGGTGGCGTCACCATCTGTGGAGGGGGTATAAAAGGTGTATGTGTGGCACCTGGGGACATGGGTTAGTGGTGGGCTTGGCAGTGTTGGGTGAATGGTTGGATCTGATGAGCTTAGAAAGCTTTTCCAACCTAAACAATTCTGTGATCCTAAGAATGCTCCATCACTGCAGGAACACTTGCCATGCTTCCTTTGCATCCCATTCTGCCATGAGTACAGGAGTGTGGTTTACAGTAGTGGTCTGAATGGTGGGATTTGCTCTGATTTGCACTGGTCTGAGGCTCAGCACAGCTCACCTGCATTCCCTCTTGTCTCCCTGAGTGCAGAGCCCTGGCCTGCAGTGCTCACATGGTCTGACTGATGGGGCTGCACTTTGGGAGAGAGGAGAACATTTTTGCTGGATTAAGAAGGAGTTAAACAAAGCTCCAAGTCAGATATTAATTACATATCAGTAACCTTCCTCTTTTTCAGAACTACCCACAGGATTTTTTGTCTTTCCATCTCTGAAAGAACATTATTTTTTGCAAGTATTATCACTGTTTCTCTAAGTTCTCTGTCCTTTCCAGACATTCCCCTCTTCTCATCATGTCACGGATATAATTAACAGAAGAAAACCCAGTGGATTTGTTGTCTGCTCTGTGGTAATGATGGGATCACTTTAGCTTTGCTAAATGCTGCTCTGAAGCAAGTCAAGAGGGAGCACAAGTCTAATAAAGAGCAGGTCACAACATGCACATGGATTTTTTAAGAATCTGGGTATTATAAGGTTTTTTCAAGTTGGGCTCCTTCTCATGTTTTAGATGAGAGCACTACAGTAACAAGACAACCAGATGTAAATGAGCTCTTGATTTCATTTTGAGATGACAAAGATGATTAAATGCCAGGAAAAGGTTTCTTCTCTGCCGCCATTTACTGAAAAATTTACATTTTCTTGAATGCATCCTTTAGGTGATTAATAAAAAATGAAAGACAAATCCAGTATCTGATGATGTGTCACATTTTTAGATGAAATAGGTAAGTGAACCTGTTCCTTCTCATACAACTCTGATTTCAGGAAAATGGCAGAGGAGCCTTTTGCAGGATAAAACATCCCTTACACAAGTATTTGCACAGGAAACAAACCAAGGCAACCAGGTATGATCCAATTCCTGCTTATCAGTGCTTATAGATTTTATGGATTATCTGTAACCACCCATTTTTACCGAATTCAAGATTATTTAGTGGACTGCCATAAAGCTGCTGAGGTGTTACTTTGAATGTGCTGTAAACCAAGAGCTTGGCTCCTCCTGTGCTGGCACAAGGGAAAGAGCAACTGAAGTCACTCCATGGAAGATGATCATCTCCATTTGGGAATGTCAGGGGGATCCCACAGCCTAGATTATACTTGATCCCAGCCTGAGGGCACTGGAGGTGCAAGGAAGAGGGCTTGGGGAAATGAAGATAAACAGAGTTTATCTACTTCTATTGCTGTTGCAGAAACAGCTCATTTCACACTCGCACCAAGCAGGTGAATTCATTCACTGTTCTATTTATCAGTGGTGCTGGTCTTGCCCACAACACCAACTACATTAGTTCTCATTCCTTACAAACAAGAAGCACTAACCATTTGTTTCCAGCCCGTGTTCCCAGTGCCCTGGTACTGGAGATAGGGATCTCTCCTGGGTAGTTTGACTTCTGTGGGCACTGTCACCATCTAGTGGCATCTCTCTCTTGCTTGGCGGGGGCAGATGTTGCATTATCCTCCTGTAGGCTTTGCCCCGTGGTCATTCTTTTCTCTCCTTATCACCGTGGCTTTGCCAATTGGCAAGTTAAAAGCTGGTTGAACCAGACTGAGCTGCTTCCAGGCAGGACCAGAGGGAAAATCTGCTGGATAAAGCTGTCACCCCACCTGAAAGCTTTTAATGGAGGGTTGTGTTTAAAGGTGTTTGAGTGCAGGAGGAAAAGAAACCTTTTTGTGGGAGACTTTTGTGCTCTTGAACACTCAGGCTATTGCAAAGTGGAGATGCTGTGAGTTGTGACTAGATAAAATAGACTCACTGGCAATAACACATCAGGGATGTGCCTGTGTATGTTAATCATACAGCCACGATTATGTTAGTTAGTGTTTGGATTCAGTTTTCAAAGGAAGCATAGAGTGAAGACGTGCCCTGCTCACTGCTCGGGTCTCTGTGCCATCCCCCCACGTGTGAAACATTTGCATGTCAGGATCAAAGCTGAGCTCTTGCCTTTCTGTCTAACGCTAAAAAACTTGAGATGAGCAATATTGTGTGTTTATCCTGGGCTTCCCTCCCTTGTTCTGTCCTAGAAGCCCTTAGTGGGTTCTGTGATGTCCCAGCAGGGGGCTGATGTGTTCAGAGCTGCTCCCATGCAAGAGCTGGAGGGTGGCACCACTTGTTTTGTGATGATGCCTTGATTTTAGAGGGGTTGTTTCCATCCAGAAAAACAAGCCATGGACCCATTAATCAGAAATTTCCCATTACTGAGGCTGAGAAGGCACAATGAGCAGGAACAGGGCTGTGGCACTCTGCCTGGCATTGTGGGTTTCTCGGAAATGATTTTCAGCACTATAGACCCACTCACTATACATAATAAGGTAACTTTAAGGCATTTCTTTTCCCCCATGTGCAGCTTTGGTTTGAGTTTTCTTTGTTGTGAGTCACTGGTGGGCCACAGTGTGTGCATCATCAAGGAATCCATCCATAAGTTCCATTGTGAAGGCAAAGCCTGAGCTGCCCTATCCTTCTGTCTCTGCCTCTGCCTCTCCCACAGGCACAATGCAAAGCCCTGGGGAGCCGAGCTGCTTGCAAGGCACTCTCTTGCTTAAAAGAGGAAGGAGTCATAAAAATTGTGAGGAAAAATGCAAAACTGGACTCTTCAGTGCAGTCTGGGTTATCTGGCAACCTCAGCAGAGCCTCTGCAGCCTCCCCTGCTCTGCAGCAGCCCTGGATGTGCATCCTTGGGTGGGGAGCTCAGTGTAGGAGACACCTTCAGGAAATGGAAAGGCACTTGGGCTTCACTCTGTAACTTTTCCTACCACCAACACCAGTGCAATTGCAGGACTGAAAGGTCTTGGCTTTATGCAAGCAAAGCTTGCTGATGTGAGTGGATCACCCTGGGCAGAGTCTCATGCCCCCGTGAAATGCCATCAGGGGCTGCCATGGTTTGGTTTAGAACAGCCCTGCAACCACAAATAATGCCACTGCTCATGTCCTATCCATAGCACTGAACAAAACTTCATGTGATTTTTCAGTTTCCTATCTTTTAATTTAAAAGATGCTTTTCCCTATCCCTCTGCCTCTCCAATTCGCAAGCGCTCTGTGAGCAGGGCAGAGAGCAAATGAGGAGCTGGTCTAAGAAAAATGAAGGTAACCACATCTGAAAACACAGGAGCATAAACCTCACAAAGAACAGAAAATGAAAATGACTGCTTTTCAACCAATTAAGCTAACTGTTGGGTTTTTTTGTTGTTTTGCTCTTGGCTGGAGCTTGGAGCTAATGAAGCACAGTGAAACAGCAGATAGCTTCTTTGGAGATACCTACTGCTCCTTCTATGATCATTTGGTACAAACTGCTGTACGAACTGTGTGAGTTCTGGTCAAAATTTGAATTAAGGTGTAAGAGCTGAACTATTATGAATTTATGGCTACATCATATATATATGACTTACAGGGCCAGATGTTTCATAGTGTTACTGATGTCATCCTGGAGCCAGGGCTGGATATGTTGTTGGAAGTTTGTTCTAAGAATGGCCCAAACCAGTAAATGCCAGCTCTTCCTTCCAAAGTATACATGAATTTCTCTTCAGCCACAGTGGAATGTGTTCAAATATAGGAAGAGTTTTGCTGTTAACTAACTTTATATGCTGAGGTTTTGCAGCATGTTAGGTGGAATTACAACCTGGTGGAAGTCTGTGGTAAAGCTGCTGGCTTCCCTGTGGCACCTCCTGTCTCCTGTCCTGCCCTGGGAAAGGCATTGTGCATCTCTGTGGGGAGGGGATGAGACCTGTGCTTGGGGAAGGTGTGGGGACCTTGAAAATGGCCTTTTCTTATTATGTTGCCATGGTATTTGGGAGGAATGTGTCTTAACAGCATTGATAGCACATTCATATTTATTCACCTCGAAATCTCAGCTTCAAAGGAACAACTTGCTGTTCATTTTCCCTTTATTGACACACTTAAAAAAAGAGAAAGTGATTGTATTCAGGAAACCTATTTCTGGGGTATTGCCAATCAAAATATTTGGTGAGCCCAGTCCTGATTAGAAGGCAGCAAATGGAGGCCAGTTTATCTACAGGAGCAATCCTGAGTGCAGTGGGTGTTGTGCAGAAGGGGAGCTCGTGCTCACCCAGCAATTGAGGCACATTCACCCTCTATTGCAGCTTTGTTCCTTTGTTCCTTTGTTCCAAATCTACCTACAGGTTGCCTTAAATATCTAAATTGCTGATAACCATCTAATAAATCCTGATGCCTGCCCCTTGCACCATTCCTCACTGAAAGCCAAGTGCAGTGAGGTTTGGTAGGGCTCTCCAGACCCAACACCAGAGATTCCCTTGTTCACACAGCAGTGCATGCTTGAAGCCAAAATGTAACTAGCTACTGGTATTTGACCAGGATTCTGTGGCCAACTCTTGTGAGAGGTCGTGAGGTCTCCACTGACCACAGGAGCATGGTTTTGCACCCCATGACAGGTATGATAAACCTTCAGCTAATGTCTCTGTATAATGTTTGGGCTTTGATCTCCCTCTGCAGCCATCCTTTATGCTCAGTGTAATAAACCATGTCTAGTGCACAGGGAAAGATCCACTAACTCCTTCTGCTGACTTTGTCCAAAAGAGCAATTGGACACCTACTGTGATACTTGCTTCTGAGTTTGGGAATCTTCCAACTGCTGGGTTTTGAATTCATCTCTAGAGAAACAAAGACTTAAATTTTGCCTTCACGCCCCATGAGAAAAGCAAAGCAAAAGGGGTATAATGCTTTACACAGGTGTTCTGTAGAATCTGTTTTTGCATCTTTTGTGAAAGGAAGTTTGGGGCTTTGGCTGAGTTTCAGCTGAGCTGTTCTTACCACAAAGCCAGGGTACATCTCTGGGAGAGCTGGAGCACGAAGGGCTTGGTCAGGACTTGCACAAATGGGTAATGGACCTCAAGCATTAAATGCAAGTTCTGACAGCGTGGGTCAAACTCGTATGTGTCAGTCTTTGGGTTCCTCCTTTCTCATTCTCCTAATTGGGCTCATTTTCTGTTTAAAAATAATTGGCAGAACTTTATGATGTGAAAACAAAAATAAGGTGACTCCTGCTGAGATCTGTGAAGGCAAAATGTTTTCATGTGCTTTGGAGTTCACATAACAAACCTTTCTGTCAAAAGATGTGCTAAGAGATGCATTTTGCTGTGACATGCTTTCAGCTGGGTGGTATAAGGGGCTGCTTTCTGGGACTGGCAGAAATAGGACTTTCAAGTTTGGATCACGAAAAACGGTGTGTGTAGTGGTGCTCTGTAAATCAGTCAGGACTGAGGAAAAAAAACCCAAAACAACAAAAAAACCCAAAACCGAAGGAGGAAAACCACAATTTATTCTCCCCACTGATCTCTGAATACACGAAAATAAGGAAAATCAGACAAAACTTTTTTCTTTTCATATTCTGGAGGATCAAATGCTGGATGTGACCTGGGAATGTGCCTTTTCAGCCTGCAAAGCCAACAGTACCCTGGGTTGCATCAAAAGTTTGACCAGCAGACTGAGAGAGGTGATTCTGCCCCTCCACTCTGTTCCCCTGAGACCTCACCTGCAGTGCTGCTTCCAGCTTTGGGACCCCCAGCATCAGAAGGATGTGTGGATCTGCTGGAGTGAGACCAGGGAGGACACAAAGATGCTCCAAGGGCTTGAGCAGCTCTGCTCTGGAGCCAGGCTGGAAAAGCTGGGATTGTTCAATCTGGAGAAGAGAAGGCTCCAGGGAGACCTTAGAGCCCCATCCAGTGCCCAAAGGGGCTCCAAGACAGCAGGAGAGGGCTTTTGGACAAGGGCATGGAGTGACAGAACAAACTGGAATGGCTTCAGACTGACAGAGGGCAGAGTTAGATTGGGAAGAAATTCTTCCTTTTGAGGGTGGGAAGCTGTGGATCCACAAGGTGAGGCTGGATGGGCCTTGGAGCAACCTGGAAGGTGTCCCTGCCTATGGCAGGGAGCTGAACAAGATAATATTTAAAGGTACCTTCCAAAACAAACTATTCCATGATTTTAGAAAGCTTTCTTGCCACAGTACTTGTGAAATGAAGGAGAAAAAAAAAAATCATCTCCCAACACTTGGAGATAAGATTTCATACTGACCAAATCCTGGCTTACCAATTAAACTGCAGTCCAGCTTTTTTGCCAATTGTTTGCTTAAAAATAACCTGCATGGAGTTGATGTATTTTAAAGACTTCCCAGCAATTCACTGGGAAACTAAAAAGGAGGAGGGCTGATTAGACAGCAGCAGTCCTGGTCACAACCCAGGTGGCTGCAAGACTGGGCACAGACCTGCAGTGCTTGACCCTGTGCTGGGGCAGGGCTTGGGCACGTCTGTGCTCACACTGAAACCTGTCTGAAAATGGGCAGCTGCCTCCTCTCCTTGCTCTTGCTCCAAGGAAGCCACAGCCATGTGTGGTCCAGCATGGTCCAGCATGCCCTGTGGGGAGGTGCCATGGCCAGGAAATGCGTGCCCTGGCTGGCAGACCCATGCTGGGCTCTCCAGCTCCAGCAGAAAGCTCCTGTCTGTGCCTAACTAAGCCCTTGCAGTTATTTGCAGGGTATTCCTTATTCCATACTGTCCCCTGAATCAATTCTGTGAATGACTTGAGCAATTCTGAGCAATTTGTGGGTGTCTCTGGACTGTAAATTCATGTTGTTTCCCCCTGGATGTATGTGTTGCACAATATGCTTCTGCTCTCTCTTTAGGAGCAGGTATTTCTACGTTTCAGTGTCTGGTATAAAGTTCAACTTCATCAGCTGGGAAATGTGCATTTTGCTTTGATCCTGAAATATGAAATTACAATTTGGTCTCTTGGTGACTATTCCCAGTGGTGGCTTTATACATTTAGGCTTGGCATTTCATGGGGTCTTTATAGAGGAAACTCCCCATAATGAAAATATTCCTCTTACACATCCCTTCTAGAATGAGTCCAAGGTATAAGGCTGAGAAGTTCCCTGAGGGTTGTCTGAAAACTCCAACAAAAATATATGGACAAAACTGACACAAGTTGTTGCGTAACTGATGGAAAGACATTAAATTAGCAATGGAAATATCAATTCACAGTTTGGAAGAAGACAGGAAATATTTGCCAGTTATTCCAGGGGCTGGTCTAGATGATATATTGTACATGCCTTAGCTGATGGTTTTACTTTCATCAGAGTGAATTTGCTGCTTTGCCAAAATCACAAAAAATATCCTTTTCACCATTTAAGGGGCATTTAACTGAAATGCAGCCCTTGTGTTGACTGTCTGATGGTGAGTTTCACTCCAAGTTAGCCCTTAGAGCTAAAGATTTATATCATGTGAAAAGAGGCATCCAGAGATTTTAGCCACTCCTAACATACACTGCAATCCCTGAGAGTCCCTCTGACATCCAGGTACTGGAGGGAATTGTAGAAAGTTAATATGACTATAAAGAATCTGCTGGCTTTATAACCATTGCATGAATAAGGCTCATACAGAATTCTACAGGATGCATCAGGAAAGAATATAAACAAAACTCCATAGTTTTGCAGCACTTTATATATAACCTTGTAATGATTTTATAGATCTGATTGCTTTCATCCCCATAGCATCAGAGTTTCTTACAATCAGTGCTTTGGCATGTGGGAGCTGAATAGCTGATGCATGAGTTTATGGAGGTATTACCCCTCTGCCTGCATCCTGTTGGATTTGCCCATGAATTTGCACTCTCTTCTCAGATTTTGGATGCTGAAGGCACTGCTGTAGCTGCTGCAATAAAATTTTAGCTGAGAAAGAGGAGAAAAGGTTGTGGAATATTTTGTGAGGTGTAGATCCAGCCTCAAACTGCAAAAGCCTTGATGGTGTCTTGGCACTGCTATTGCTCTGCACAGATATTTCAGCTGCCAGATTTGTTTTTATCATATGAAGAAAC
This sequence comes from Leptocoma aspasia, assembly GCA_013399835.1. Lineage (NCBI taxonomy): Eukaryota > Metazoa > Chordata > Aves > Passeriformes > Nectariniidae > Leptocoma > Leptocoma aspasia. Next base: position 349,238 of record VXAX01007844.1, on the reverse strand, counting down.
AAACTCTTTAATGAATGAAAACAGATGCACAAGATTGTGTTGAAAGTCACTTTGTAAAGAACACAAGCCAGAAACCTTGGAAAAGGCACCTAAAATATTAATGGAATTTATTCTTGGCAATGAAAAGTAAATACACATTATGCAGATATTCTCTTTTAACTGCACTGTACTCCTTCCTTGCATTTCCACATAGTTCATATGGAGTAGGACTTCATGCAGGACTCCAGCATGGTTCCTCATCATCCTGTGTAGCTCATCATGGTACACTGGCTGTGGGAGTGGGTTCCCTGGATATTTTGTTCACAGAACAGTAAGATCCAGAAACACAAGTAGTTGAGAAGATCTGGTCCTCTGACAGGAAGTAGAGCAAATGCAAGTTAAATCTTGAAAAGAGCCAGGCCCATATAAAAGCTTGCACTAACAGCTGGTTTCAGTTTGGACAATTCCCACTGACCTGAGTGGTTTCTCCAACAGGACCCACACAAATTAGTCAGTACAGACTGCCTGTCATCCACAAGGTACCCAGCACATGTTGCAACCTGTTATTCCATGAAACAAACTAGTTAAAACTCTCTGAGAGTTTTACTGAAATGCTCCTAAACCAAAAAATAAAATGCCTTGTTAAAATTGGATTGAACCAGAAGACACCTTGCAACTTTACTGCCCAAATCACTTTAAACTTCTTTGATGCTCATTTTATTAATACAAAATCAGATGAGAACCCACTGTAACTTGGGTGAGAGACTGGTTTGGGGTTTTAAATCTCTGAAATTAATTATTAACTTTTCCCCAAGAGATTTATTTTCACCTTAATACAGTCAGGAACTGCTATTAGAATATGTTCCATTGACAACCTTGACTTTTGGTCAAGGCGTGGTGCTACCAGTCCACGTTTGCAAATGGACAGCAATGACAGCTGGGATGGAACAAGGATGGGTGAACACAGCTGATGCCATTCCCAGGGGGCACCAGCACAATAATATGGGAGAACCAGAGTTTTCCAGGTGAATCTGAAACAAAATTAAATAGTTTGTGTTTGTTTAATATAGGGATGTCTGATATTATCTGTCTACAGCATTAGTCTGTGCTGCTGCCTTTGAAGCTAATAATTGGCATTAGGGTGGTGTGTTAGTTTCCATGTTAGGCATGAATTTGGAATGAATCTCAGTTATCCAGACAAATGGGCATTTTCATGGTATTACCCACTACCACATGATGTTACATATTCCTCACCAGTGGCTGTGCTCAGGTTTGGGCATCACTGGGGTTTGGAGCTTTTCCTCAGCTAATTAAGCCTTGTGAGAAGGGCAGAAATATTTGGGGTGCTGGAGAAGAAAGGTTAAACCAGCAAAATATGTCAAATGTAGCCAAGAGATGCTTAAGGTGGTCATGGCTTGTGATGCTGGTGGGACTCAGCACTGGGGATGTCACCATTTATTAGTGCAGGGTATGGAGTGGCAAAAAGGGCAGGGAGAAGCAAAATGCAGATTAAACATCTGGATGTGCCCTTAACTCAAGACATTCAAAGCCCAGGTTAGTTTTCTGAAAACTACATTGCTATAAATCCCAGGGAGTTTTGGTAGGGAGCAATCCCAGTGGGAGAAAGGCAGGCTGGAGGAGCCCAGGAGCTATTCACAGGCTTTGGTTCTCTGGTTTTGGGTGTAGCTGTTGACTCCATTGCAATGGGCTTACATTAGGGATGAGTTGGATCTGTTTTGTGCAATGGCCTGAGTTTTTTGGATTGCGAGTTCTTAGATGATGCCCACAATGGAATTTTAATTAGGAAACTGAGAAAGGTTCTGCTGGGAGACAGGTAAACCACAATAATTATTGGCAGTGAGAAAGTCAGCAAAGAGCAAGTAATCAGGGGATTTATAGAGGTCTTATTGAGAACTACTTAAATTCAAGTTTTAAGGATACACGTGAAATAATCTTTCATAAGCAAAGTTACTTAAAACTGTAGCAATTCCACTCCTCTGCTTTATTCAGTGTTCAGCCATACCTACAAGCTCTAATGAGTACATGGATGAGGATCAAACTGGCTGTGTGGCCACTGAATGTGTAACCACCACAATGTCAGAATCTCCAGAAGAACTTCCCGAGGGATGCTGATTCTATGCTAATGGCCATGGAAACTCCTATGCTCTGGCAAGGTGATCAAGATGCACAAGGAAGTTTATCTGTTTTGCTGGGTAACAGAACCAGAATTCTCTCACAAAACAACGAATTGAGAAGTATAAAAAGAATTCTGAAGAGTTTGTATTTCCAAGTGCATCATCTCTCTTGAAAAAAGCCTATTGAACCATCAAAATAAAATGACACTTTACATTTTTCTTTAAGAAACAGTTTGTAGCTTTGCTCTCCTGTCCAAGATTCTGAATACTAAGTAACCTGACAAGGAGTTCATCAGCAAATCAACATCCCTTGCACTGTGCTTTGAGTTCAAACTAACATCACCAATTTCACATGAAAATGTTCTTGGCACAGCAAAGTGCTTCCTTGGCTAAATCCAACCTCCTGCTTCTGTCTGCAGAAACAGCTGCACAAATTCCCCTCTGCCACTTCTGTGTATGAGAGGAGAGTCCAAAAGTGTCACTCTGAGCTGGGGATAAAACTTTACCTTTTCCTCAGAGGTGGTCAGTTGGGACAGGCAGAATTGCCATGCACACAGCTGAAGGCTGCTATGAGTATGGGATACCTTTACTGGGCAGGCAAGGACACCCACTGCTTGACCTAGAAGACGTGTCTGGGCTGGGCAATATCCACACCTACGATCTTCTCATGGGAATCGTTCTCCCATCGTACGTAAAGGCTCTTCATGGCTTTTGTGGTATCGGGTGTTTCAATATTGTGGAAGTAGCTTGGGAGAAATACCTAAAAAGATCATGCTCTTCTTGTTCTAAATCCCTCCTCTGTCCCTGGCTGAGCTTTGAGTCACATTGTTTGAGCAGTGGAAATGGGTTGGATTTCTCAGATGTGCTCAGAAGATCAAATCTCATTTTCTTAGACTCTGTGACCTTGCTCTGCCACCTGCTGAGGTTACCTCTCTGTGTATCAGCAAATGGGGCTGCTACTGAGGTCACAGGAGGTTTGTGTCTGTAAGAGCAAACCCAGAATTTGCAGCAAATGTCTTTCTGAAAGGATCCTGGCTCTGACCCTGGAGCTGCACAGCCCCACACAAACTGCTTGGGGCCAGACTGCCAAGGTGTTTAGGTGTTGGTCATCTTTTAAAGGCTGGACTTCAACCTCTTGATCTAGTATTCATAATGAAACAGGAAGGACAGCAGGAACTTGCACTTTCTGATGTGGATTTTGCTAATTAGCTCAAATGCTGCTATAACACCTAATGGCTCTTTAAGGCCATGCATGCCATTAGTGCAAGCTGCTTACTTGTAACGGAGTAAACAGCACTGGGAGGCCACAGTGTGAGCAGCAGCAGGCTCCTGGCTGGGAACCTGTCAGAAGCTGCTTCTTGTGCAGCCTGTGGGAAGCAGGTTTTGCCATGGTGCAGCTGTGTGTTTTGCTGATGGGCAGTGGTTGACCAAAGCAGCAGTGCTGGGTGATCATCACAGACAGCATCCCACGCTGCTGCTGCTGCTGGAGGGGTATCCAATGCCCCATCCATTACCTGGAGCTGCAAAGCCTTGCTCCTCCCTGGCTTCCTGGGTGTTTTTGGGATAGAGGGGAGAAGGGACAGCCCAGGAGCTGGTGGTGAGTACCTGGTGCTACCCTTGTCCAGGGGAGAGACATGATGAAACATGTGACCAGCTCTGCTTAAATATTTCTTGATCAAATCAAGTGGAAACTGCTCACTAGCTCCTGCAGCCTGCAGAGACCATTTAAGTGTCAGTTAAGATGTCCAGTCTGACTAGTGCAGTATAAAAGGGCCCCAGCAACCCATGAGCTACTCTAAGGGGAAAGGAGGATCTGCTTTATAAATAAGGTGTGTGGCAGATGTCACGGGCTGAACACAGGACTGATCTATGAGGCTTTTCTCCTTATCATTACAGTTTGTATTACTGCAAAGCACAGAAAAACAAATAACTCCTTTAAGTAGTTCATTTGAATACACAGAAGTAAAAGAAAGAATAGGAGGAAGATGTAGGTCAAATGCTTCAGGAAGATGCCAAGCAAATTTTCAAAGAACTGTTAGTTGGTTTTTACCAGTGTCAGAGGTAGCTGCATGTACTTTGGCTGTTGGTATGGAATTAATTTTGCACTTATTAGAAGAAAGAAAAAAACCCCAAAGTAACAGTATGTGGTGCTGCTGGGCAATGTGGGGGCACTTTGGTGCAGCTTGTTGGTGTCCCTGGTTTCGAAAGCCCTCTTATGGTGCTGTACTCATAGCCTGGAATGTGCTGCTGTCAGTGTTGTCCTCCAGAGCCCTCTCCATCCCTGCCCAGCGCAACCAGTCATTGTTCCTGCTCCTACAAGCATTAATAGCTGTGGCCAGAAAGAGCTGGAGGCAGAAATTGCTGTCCCTTCCTTTTAAATACTTTGAAGAAGTAGGATTTTATGACTGATTTCCCTGATTTTAGAGGTATTAGAGCATGTTTGGGAGTCTGTAGGAGACTGGGGAAATTTGGGAGACTGGGCAAAATCTTCCACTAAGTCATTTTTTGATGAGAGGCTGAACTAAAGGGCCTTTAAAACTTGTAGGACCATCAAATTAACCCAGAAAAAAACATCCCAACTCTAGTAGCAAGGGTACTGGCCAGCAATGTTCCAGCTCTACTGTTTGACCTCCTCTGGCCCTGCTGGCACCAATCTGCCTGCTTTGTCCCAGACCAGGGGTTTGGATCCAGGTTAGTCACACCGTGCCTCTGCCAGCAGTTCATGTGGTTAGGAATGGCAGGCTTAGCCTGAAGAAAACTTCACCAGTGCAATAACATTATTAGGGGGCTGGAGAGACCTGATGTTCATAACTGATCTCTGCACAGACACTGCTGCCTTTGATCAGGAAACCCACTAAACAGCCATCATTAAAACAAATTATCTTTTCTTAGTCTGACCTAAAAAAAACCAAACAAAAAACAATCCCCCAAACTCTCCAAGTCCTTTCCATAATGTTAAAAGGTTTTAGCCCCTTTGTTTTCACATTACCCCGTTTCTGAAAAAGGTTGTGAATGTGACTTTGCACAGTAGGCTGCAAGAGCTGCCTCCATTGTGTGTTCCTTGCCACATAAAGAGCACATGATTCTTCTTTCATGAAGGGGAAAACTTTGTGTTATGTCTCCTGTGGCCTACTTGGGTGTGAGACCCTCCGTGCAGAGCAGTGCTCTTCACCTCATGCTGGTTGTATGGCTTGTAGAGGTTTTGGAGAATTTTTGTGTGGCTCTGGCCAGCCCTTCAGCTGCTCAGTCTCAGCCTGGGCTGTGCTCATGGCATGGTCTCTGGTTAAACACTTCTGTTTGCTGGCTGAGTGTGGGTAGAGGAGTGAAGAGTGGAGATGTGGCAGAGCTCAAAAGCTTTCCCTGTACCTTGAGTGTTTGAGCTGGACAGAAAGGGAAGTGGGGTGGGAGGAATAGGGCAACCTCTGAGTTGCTGTGCTGCTCCAGATGAGCTTGTTTATGCCAAAGGAACTAAAAGAAAGAGCAAAACAGACCAAAGTTAGGCTAAACTTGGATTCAAAGCACCAAGTGTTAATGGTCACACACCACATGTGTGATCTGTGCTGGGTTCACAACCTCTTTCCATTTTGGGGTTCAAAGAATAATGTAGGTGCACTGCATGTGTTCATGGCCATGCTGCTGCCACAGAGAGCCTGTGAACAGGATACCTTCCAGGAAGGCTGGGGCATGAGGGCTGATGTTGGTATCCATCTCCAAAACCAGCCTCAGAAAGTAAGATAGTAATAACAGAGTAAATTAAGTTTTTTTCTTTTCTTCTGCCTTCTTCCCCTGAACACTGCAGACTCAAAGAAGGAAGAGCTTGCAACCTGGGAAACACCATGGTTTTGGAAGTGATGAATGGGAGTTTTACTCTTTGAGGAATTTCTAAATGTAATCTCTGAATTACAAGATTAAATTTAGAGCAGCTACAGGGATATCCATCAAATGTGTGCTGCTGGTGGTGCAAATCTTACTGGTCCTAAAATGGGAATGATTTAATTTCTTTAACTCATGTCTCTCTCTACTAAGAACACATAGAAAGGAGAGTTATGCAACGGATCTCCCCAAGGAAGGCAGTAAAGCTAAAGCTGAGTGATGTTTTCTCCCTAGAGCTTAAGAAGCTGATAATTGGCAAGACACATGGTGCTGGCCATAACTTTTGAGGGCTTTGCTCATTTTTATGGCTGCTCTTAATTCCATTCCTGACATTCAAGGTTCAAGTCCTGTTGCTGAAGTCCTGAAATTTATTTAAAAGGGGACAAGACCTAATGAAATCAGCTGGTAATGAAAGTTTTTTTGAAGCCATTCAAAAAAACTTTCACCCCTTTTCACCCTCCAACAGAGATCTGATTTTGCCTGCTTTAAAGCACTTCCTATAACTCAGCAATAAAGGCAGACTAAGATCTTGTCCCTCATGACATATCCTAGGCTGGAATATGTGGGATCTGGGAGAGGACAGATCTTAAGTAAGGGGGAGGGGGGAAAGGATCAGGCTCTGCTGAAGCTAAATCTGTACAGAGATGTGATCTGCAGCTGAAGATGTTCAAGCAATGCTCCTCTTGGTGGGTGTTTGTGGACATAGAGCCAGGCTGTAATGCATTTGGTGCATTTAAAACCTTGCAGTTAATTCAGAGTGGTGCTGAACGTCCCTGCAGCACAGCTGTTGGAGGAACACAAGCCACCGCTGGAGACCAGCAGCACCCTTTCATGGGAACATGCAAAATGAAAGAAGAATGACCTCTGAGTTTGCAGGTTGCCAAAACCTACATGATCTTCTCCAGGAGATGAGATTTTTGAAAGTGGAGAGGCTGAAGTCCGAGTGAAGGAATGTCCCTTGTTACTGCACTGAATGGACAACTGTCACAGGTGGAATAACCCATGATGGAAAGAGGAAAGGTGTGATCCCAGCTTGGATGAAGGAACACAGCCTGGGCCAAGAGGATGCAGACAGGGAGAGACACCATCGCAGCAGATGGAGGGACTATCAAAATATGAATGCAAATGGGGTATTATTTATGGCTTTTACGTTGGCATTTGATGAGCACCTTAATGTCTTGCCAGAAACAATGCTCTTAATGTTAAAAGAAAAGCTGCAGGCCATGAAAAGTGAGCACGAAAATCTCGGGGCTTTCAGGGATAAACTTAAAGAAGAACAGGAGTAGGTGTATAGGGAAATGAGAGATAAAATCAGTAGTTATTTCAGGGAAAAGGGCAATCACTTGGGGGTTGAAAGTGAGCTGAACCATTCATCTTACTAACGAAGAAGCAGGGGATCAAACAGTTAGGGAAGGATCTTGGGGTATCTTTCATTTTGCAGATCTGCACAATGCAGGACTTGAAACAGCAAAGGGAAAAATCAGGTCACATCCCTGAGATTCAATATTCCTGAAAGCCAACCCCTTGGAGTGGCTGAAAACAGGTATGAGAGAGCAGATTTCCAATGGGGGACTGCCTGCAGTGAAGGCAAACACCGATCCCTTCCTCTCCCTACATCTCATGCTTTGAAAAGTTATTTCTTGGAGTAGGAGATGGCTACAACCATCCTGTGTGAGATGTAATTGCCTTGAAAAAGGTTGAAAATATTCTGCAGTCAAGGAGAGTAAATGGAAACATGAAAGATAGAGTTGTTATTGTAATATATGGAAACTTCTTTGGACAAGTTGGACACCAAACACTGGTGTCAGAGCTTTAATGAGTGTTTGGGATCAGCAGAGCCTGGGCTGTGAGCCCCTGTGCCCTCAGTGTGCTGCTGCTCTGACAGCACCAGCCCAGCCATGGAGTCCTTAGGAGGCAGCTGGATTTGCAGCCTTTGGTCACTCTCCATCCTGCCCTTGTCTGCTCATTTTCTCTGCTGGGGCTGCTCTGGAGCTGGTCACCCCATGGAGCTCTCCAGGAAGAGCTTCTTCAGCAGCACTTAGTGAGCGCTGAGGTTCTCCAGCCCTCACCAGTGTGACATGAAATGGCCTCAAGCCCACTGGCATGGGAGAGGCTCTGGGGCATCTCTGGGCCCATCTCCTCCCCACCTCAGATGGGAAACTCCACACAACTTGTTCTTCAGCCCAGTGGCAAATGCAGCAGTAAGCGTATTGGCAAAAGGCATTTCCATTTTTAATGGAGTGGTTATTCCCACATCCTCCTTCAGTCAGTGCCCTTCAAACCCACTTCCACTAATTAAAATGGTAAATGTCTGCCCTTCATTTGCTGCCTCTGGTACTTTGTCCTTATAAATCCTACGCAATGCCAGGGCTTTGATCTGCCCATCTGCTCTGATCATGATCCCAGGACATCTTCAATTAACATGTTTTAAAAATGTTGGTTCTTCAGATTTAAGCATTGGTGCCTTCTACTGGTGCTATTTAGTTCCAAGTTATTAGTTAATCTAGTTATAGAGTAGTTATTATTTCGTTCTTGGCTATTTAGTTATACTACTTTTACCAAGTGTATTTTTTGTACCCGTGCATAGAAGAATATATGGATTTGAACACATCTTGCTACCATATTTGTGAAATTTGATTTGGGTTATTTTTGGCTCTGGGTTCATATCAATCCTAAGCCTGTGCTGGAGAGGGCTGCAGCAGCAGCCAGGGGCTATCAGACAGGGCTGCCTGTACAGCTCTGCTGGTGGCCATCCTCATACCTATGGGCCCTCCAGTCTTGCTGAATATTTCTGGTCCTGCCTGGAGAGGTCTCAGTAGATGAAATAGCAGCATCACTAGATGGCACATGTGAGCTGTTCTTGTCTGACTAGCAGAGGATAAGCCTAGCAGTGAGGTTTCTTTCCTCAGCGTTATATTTTTTTATACTTCTGTGGCTGCTTCAGGCAGCAGGATGCATCTAATGCATCCAAACCTGCCCTATAGCCCCATTAAATACCACTCTGTCTTCCAGTGCAGTTCTGCCACCTCCCTGCTCCTGCCCTTTCCATCCCAGGGATGCACTAGGATAGAGCTTTTACTTTGCCATCCTTCATGAGAATGGAATATAAACCCAAGAAATATCATGTAATAAATGAAAAAAAATCACTACAAAGAGGTCTTAGCATATTTAATGAGCTCTGTCTTTCTATAAAGGATTGCTTTAAATAATATTTTATGAATTCTGTCTTTGTATACATAACTGCTTGCAAAAATACTGGCAATCAAAGCCCAAAATGGCAGAATAATTGTGGTCTAATGGTCTTTGCTGTCAGGGAACAGGGTAGTGCCTGTCCCACTGTGTGACCCTTCCCCCGAGATGTCTGTCCCCCTGCTGTCACCACAGGGGTGACATGCATCAAATTTATGGCCTGAAGTTGCTAGAACCAAGTGTCAAACATGCTCCTAAAGTGCCCTAGGCTTCTGTTAACATCTGCTGCCAAATGGGACCTTTGTCATGAGGAATTATTCTGTTTGTTCAGGGCTTGGTGTGCCAAGTATTGAACTTGTGGAGGAATTTCCTTCACTAAAGCTTTCAATCAAAGTATAGGACCAAAGATCAAAAAGAGACTTTTGGACAGACAGAAATAAAACACTTTGATCAAAAGAGAGCAGAAAATGGTACCACTAATTACAGTCAATGGAATAGAGGCTGATATGTGTATGTGCACGTGTGTGTAGGGAGCTGGGGTTTATTGTCAACTTCTGTCTTTTTCTTTGATAATTAAGGGTATTTCCACATGGTGACTGATGTGTCTCAGGACTGAGAGGAAAATCACATTTTCCTTCTCTAAGGTGGAATAGATCAAAAGGCAGAGTTTCTTCCAAATGAGGAAATCCACATCCTTACAGGATGCTCTGCAGGCTGCTGTTACTGTCCTGTTCTCTGGACTTTATCCAGGCTGGATGCAGCAAGGAAAGCAAATATCTGCTGAGCTCCCAAGGTTTGCATTCCCAGGAGATGGGCTGCTCCCAGCCTCAGCAGAAGTGCCAGGCATTGGGTAATGCTTTGGCTTGTGCTTGGGAAAAAATCTTGTGGCTCCAAACCCTGTTGGGATCCATGGAAAGGCTGTGCTGAGCTCAGCTGAGTGCAGTGAAGCATCTAAACTATTGCTCACCTGTGTTTGAGCAAGTAGGTGGAGATTTTGCCCTGATCTTCCCTCTGAGTTGGAAGGGAAGCCCTCCTCACCTCTCACATGGACTTAATTTGTAACATCTTTTGCACCAATGTTACCTTGTACATGCCTTTATTTTTGTATAAACACCAAACCAGAAATTTTAAGGATTCTTGGCTCAAGTCACCCACTTCTCCTTCCTGCAAGGCTCAGTGGGATGACCTCAAGGCAACCAGCAATGCTCATCATCAGCTGTAGAAAATATTTCTTTAGGAATAGATCTCTTTTTAGGCATTTCTATAAGCATAAAGAGGGTTGAAGGAGAGCTCCCAGGCAGCACTCCCCATGAGATCCTTGGCTGGAAAGTGTGAATTGTAAGGATCATAAAGAGCCCCTTTCCAAGGAGTCTGGTGACAGATGTTCTCACAGCACAGCACAGCCCAGCCTGCTCCCCCCAGCAGGACCTGTGCCCTCTGAGGAATACTCCTTCACAGATGAGCCATCTTGTTTTGTCTTCCAGAAAAAACAGCCCCTCTTTCCCAGAGCAGCCCCAGCTTCAATCACAACCAGCAATTTCTCTTGTGCTAATGCAGCCCTCCCACTCCTGCCAGGGATGGGATTACAAGTGCACTTGATACCCAGCTTTAGTCTGATGCCAGGACTTGCTTGAGGAGCTGTGAAAGACTTTTTCTATTGCAGGCTCCTGACCATGTTGTCCTTCCTCTCAAATTTCTGCTATCGCATCCCTACTGTTCTTGTCAGTCAGCTGTTGGCCAGTTCTGATATTCTAACTTTTTTTTTTTTAAAGGAAAACCCATGCATTTTGGAATGGAGATGAGAATTCTGGCTGTTCCTGTATAATGCCAAGGATGGGTCCAAACCCTCAGTGAGGTGGGAAGGACCCACTGGCCCCCTCTCCATGGGGGCTTTGCTTCTCTGCAGTACTGAGGGGGAATGCAGCTCATAGGCAAGGGGTGTTCTTCCCTCAGCCAGAGATCCCCCTTGCTCCCATGGGAAGAAGCTCAAAGGGAAGAGCTATAGGACTGTGTCTATCCTATTGAGGATATCCAATGATTTAATGGACCCTATTTATTACACTACATAAATAGGTAAAATTATTCTATTTTCCAACTCCAGTGCTGATTTCCATTGTCTCCTTCAGTGCTAATCCCAGTTGTATCTACTCATCAAAAACAAGTTGTCACAATGCTTAGAGAAATTCTCTATACACTCAGTTTTACCTGGAGGAATTTAAAGAACTGTAGTCTAAACCCTCATGTCCTGTTTCATTGAGTATTGCAGCTACAGCTGCATTTCAGGCTGGGATGCTCACACATAACCCAACCACATTTAGATTTGATCTCACGCCTTCGGTTTAACTGCACAGAATAAATACTGCAGCTGAAGAACAGATGTTCTTAGTTTTGTTTTGTTTTTACGAAAACCCAGTGTTACACATCTGTATTTGCAGGATTATTTGATCAGGCAGCCTAAATAGGACCTGATTAAATAATTATTTGAATAGAGCTGAACCATTCCCCCCTCCTTTTTTTTTTTTTGTGAATATGAATCCAATGTGAATATTTTGCTGCCAAGTCTCTTTTGTTTCTAGAAGGGTTCCAGTACTTGAACTTCATTTGTGAAGATGGCAGAAACAAGCAAACTCTCATCTCCAGCAGCTCTTGTTTGCCAAGGTGAATTTTCCTTGACCATTTTACATGGCCATGAATCTTCCTGCCATGCTTATGCTGGCAGTCAGCAATGAGCAAGGATTCCCCCCTCCTTTTTTTTTTTTTGAGAGGCTGAACTAAAGGGCCTTTAGTTCTCCTCTTGCCTATCACTGCAGATTCCACTGCTTGACCCTAACTCAGTTAATTTTTTTCCAGTGACTCAATGACTTTTATACCAATTCTATTCAGCAGTCTGGTCCTCAACAGGTAAAAGATGTGTTAGACTATATAACAGCTAATAATTGTGTCTCCAGCTCTGTAACCACAAGGTAGAAACTTATCTGCCAGATTAATACCAATGCTTCCTGAATTTAAATAGCCTACAAATAATGTTTTGCTTGGCATGCATTTATCACCTACTTATCTGACATACCACTGCTTCACTAGTGTTTCTTGCAAGACAAGATAATCATGATATTAAGAAAATACTGTGGCCTGTGATAATTTTGGGTTTGATTTTTTTCTGAGAAGTGAAGAGGGCTGACACATTCTTCAATATATGCAGAAAAATGTATGCTAGGAGGTCATGACTTCAGCTTCTTCCTCCTCTTTCTTCTTTTCTCTGAAGAAGAATTCATGGAAATGCTGGGTTAACTGCAGTTGGACTTGATGATCTTAAGGGTCTTTTCCAACCTAAATGGTTCTCTGATTCTAAGATCTCTTTGGTACCTGCAGGCACAGCTCCTTGCAATGATGGCACAGTTGATGTGTCACTCACCACTTCCCTGTGGTTACAGATGTCATAAAATCATAGAATGGTTTGGATTGGAAGGGCTCTTAAAGGCTTCACTCCTGCCATGGGCAGGGACACCTTCCACTATCCCAGGCTGCTCCAAGCCCTGTCCAGCCTGGTTTGGACACTTCCAGGGATGGGGCAGCCACAGCTTCTCTGGGCAGCCAGTGCCAGGGCCTCCCCACCCTCACAGGGAAGAATTACTTCCTAACATCTAATCTAATGCTTTCCTCTTTTAATTTAGAACCATTATCCCTTGCCCCATCACTATCTGTCTGTGTAGATACTGTCCATGCTCTGGCCTCAAGGAGGCTTCTACTCCAGCCTTACCTGACATACCGAATTCCCACCTCTCCCCAAACAATTCAAGTTGTAAAAGCCGTGTGACAGCTGTTTTGACAAGCTGCACCCCAGGAGGAGGGTGTGTATCACTTTGCCTCTTCCCTGCCTGGGTGGGGCTTTTTTGCCCCTGCAGTGTGAAGATGAGGTTACTGAGACCATGGGAGTTGCTGTTCCTGCAAACAGCTCTGTTTGAAGCAGACCACTGGACCAGGGCAGGCGTGAGAGAAAGTGTTGCAGCCTTTGCAACTTTTGTTTGGAGTAAAAAGCAAAATACACAGCAATGGAGGGGCTCTTGGCTTTGATCATTACTGGTTTGGGGAAATAAAAACCTAACCCAGAGGGAGAGAGCGAGGGGTGTAATAATGTCAGGTCAATCTCTTTGTTATTTTCCAACATCAAAAGGAGCTGTGGGAGTTTAGCTTTTATTGCCTTCCCCTTTTGTTTTGGCTTTCTTCCTCAAAAATCAATACAGCCCTCTCTGGACTTCTCACACCCATGTGCCCCCACTCCTGCCAGTCCCAAGCCCACTGCAGGCTGTGTGGCACAGTACTGGTACAGCACACTGGTCAGGGGTGCCCATCACTGCTCAGCCTGCCAGGTGCTACTTCAGAAGATATATGGTAATAATCCTTTCTTCAGTGTTTAGAACCAGGGTTTACTCTCTCGGCAGAGCTCACCCCACCGTGTTGATGAAGGATGTTTGGGTGCAGCCAGGACAGAAGCCTGAACACGGCTCTCTCACCCCAGAAATGTGCTGATCAGCATCCATCCACAGAATTCCATTAATAACCTCTTTTCCCTTCAGCACCTCCTCTAGTGTTTATTTCAGCATCATAGAGGTCTGAGCCTGCTGTGCTGGGGTAAACCAGGCTCTGGGATGGTTTGTCTAGCTAGGGCAGAACACAACCTTCTGTGGGGCCACATCTTGATTAAGTAGCTGAACAATGCCTGGAAACCCCAGGCACGTGGCAGAGTGGACAAATGGGAACAGGAATAACCAATGACATTTCTGAGCTGAGCCCACATTTTGAACCAGCTTGTCCTTCCCCCTGTGTGAAGCTGTGGTAGCTTCAGCCTGTCCTGGCTGCAGCTGGGCTGGCTGCCATGGCCACTCTTGGCTGCTTGGCCCAGAGGTTATGGATCCTCAAGGACAACTTGCATGATTAGTTGGTCCATACTGTGTTTTGTGAAAATAATCAGTTAAAACTACACAACTAATTTAAAGAGTTTTTAGGATACTTGTGTCACACTGAGAGAACGGGGAAGGAGGGAGCAGTGACACGGGTGGGTGTGAGAGGGCTGTGCTGCTGGTGGCAAACAGCTGCTAGTGCTCATTTGTAGAGATCAGCAGCAGCTCACTTCCACTGGCCCAGGCAAAGATTGCTTATTCTGACACAGAGATGCTCAGTGGAGCATCAGAGCTGTGTAAGCATCCCCAGTGCAGGGTTTTCTGCAGTGGAAACAACGTGTCCCTGACATGGGCACAGCAGGCAGCGAGGGCTTGGCTCTGAGCAACACAGCCTGGCCTGAGTTTATATGTGTAAGAGGCACGAAGATATGTTTATATAGTGTGATACCCAGCAGCAAGGCATCCTTGCTTATTTTATGATTCCATCAGCATGTTCTTGACTGATTATGAATGGATTCTTTGCAGGTTAACAAGCTGAAAACATTTTTGTTATTAAAGAGAGCCAAATCAAACTTTATTGAACAAATACATCTTGGATGTCTGGCTAATGAGTTTTTCTGCTGTTCAAACATGTTATGTGATATGAATGAAACTGCAGTTGAATTAGACTTAGCTGTTCACATAGAATTCACAAGCTGCAATTTTTTCCTCACAGCTTTATTTCAGGCAAGTAAGTTATTTTTTGAGGAAATGACAGTTTTGCACAATTTGGCTATGTAAAAGTGATTAATGAAAACAGTATTTACTGGTCCCATTTTATGAAAAAATTGAATCAGAAGCATACTTTGAAATGCAGAAGGGCTGATCCTTCCATGCCTCCCACCACTAACTCCTGAATAAAACACTTCTTTTGTGGTTTGCTTTGTAAGGCTGTGCCCTGTCAGGGGAGCACAGGGCACAGCTCCTGCAAGCCCAGCCCCAGGACTGTCACCTCAGCTGAGCAGGGACCACATTTTGGTACCTGCAGTGACTCTACTGACTTTGATTTATTCCCAGCTAATTTGGTATGAATAGTATCAGAACCAGAGTCATGGCTGTATCCATTAGTGATGCAGAACAGAGCTTAAAAATAATCCTCTGACTGACATGCAGATTTATATAATGAAAGATGGGGCAATTCCAGATTTCTCCAGCAAACTGCTGTTAAACAAACTGCTCTGAGTGCTCAAGACCTAAAGCCTGTGACGGAAAAGGAACATTTAGACAGAGCCTGTATGTGAACTATTTGTGGAATTATTGTTAGTCAAATCTATTATGATGCATTCCCTTATGTTCCATTTTCACCTGTTAAAATAAATTAAGCTGTAGCATTACTAAAAACTAAGAACTGCCAAAATAAAAGAGGGAACTGACATTTAGAGCATTTTGGAGATTTCTTATACTGTAGAAGGAATTTGTAAAATTTAAACTGAAGTCACAAGCAGAGATTTTCTCCGTTGAGAACATCTAGTGCAATCCTCCTGTTCTTCTGGCACTCCCCAGGATAATCTACAGTTCATAACCTGTAGGAAAAATAGAGCCCAAGAGAGCAGATGACACTGATGCCAACTCCATATGAGGAGATTTGCTGCCATCTTTTGGTAGATGCATGTTCCAGGAATTAACGAAAAATCATCTCTCACAGATATGAAACATTTTTTCCCTCTGCTCATTCTTAGCCCACCTGCAGCATCAGCCCCTGGAGGGACTTAAAATTGTGTAGATGTGGCATTTGGGGACATGGTTTAGTGGTGGACTTGGCCGTGCTGGGTTAACAGTTGGACTTGATGATCTTCAACGTGTTTTCCAAGCTAAACAATTCCATGATTCCGCAATTCTGTGCACTCAGCCTCACTGCAGGGGCAGCCTGTGAAAATTAATCTCAGTCAATGATACTCCAAGAAGCTCCCACTAACCCTGTGGATGCCTGTGGGGCTGGAAGGGCCTAATGCAGGGCAGGGGTGTTTTCCTCATGGTCTGGCTGCTCAGAGAAAAGCTGTAGGGAACAGGCTGCAATCTCTGCATATCTGCAAGTAATAAAATACTTCTTTATGCCCAGAGGTAATAAAAGAATATATTTGATAATCTGGGGCAGCAGCAGGATGATGCAAGGGGACAGAGCAAGGCTGGGAGGCAGTGCTCCACAAATCACGCCCATTACTGTCAGATTTATCTTTGCAGAGGGCAAAGAGCTGAGGCCGCACGTTGGCAGGGGCAGGTTGAGGAGCTGCTGCTCAGGGTGAAAGTGCACCCTTGTGACTGAGCCAAAGGGATGTTGGGGAATGTTCTGTGCCCCTGCTCCCCTCCAGGGTCCTGCCTCTGCACCAGCAGCCCCCTCGCTTCCCTTGCTCCTCTGCCTCCTGGAGGAGGAGGTTCAATGCACCCCAGCAGAAAGCTGCCCACTGTTTTTTGCTGGGCTACGTTTTTTTCATGGGACAGTGAGTGAAATCCAGGGCAAGCTTTGACAAGCCTCAGGATGCAGGAAAAGAGGGAAGGCACCAGCTGCTGCCAGAGGGAGGTCCGAGAGGATGTTGAGAGCTGACACTTCACCCTGACTGCAACTCTGTGCTCTGGTTACAACACCCACACTTGTAGTGGTGCCTGGATCAACAAAATGACTGTGGTTAGAAGAACTTTCCAAATGTGAAAGAGACCTCTTGTTTCTGTGGGTTCCTACCCTGGTGGCAGGCTGCACATTTTATTTTAATGTGGATTTGGTATCCAACACAATTTCTTCAGCCTTTGCTGCCTCAGCTGCCTTTCTAAGGTCAATATGTGGCTACACACAATCCTTTCCCCTCTACCACCCTATCATGACAAGAAATTCCTGAGATCCCACTGAATTCCACAAGCCACTTCATTTATACACTTCAGTTCAACATTAAGTTCCTTGCAGGGGTTATTTAGTTTGAACCCTGACCAAAGTTCCCACGTGCTGTGTGTGTGCTCAGCTGGATGAATCCAACCTTTCTCCCGGGCTGTGCCGGGGCAGGCACCACTCACCTGCTGGGGGTACAGCCCTGCCATGGCTGTGGGAGCAGTGTCCTTCAGAGAAATGCTGTTGGGAAAGCAAAAGCATGAGCCAAGTAAGAGCATAAGCAGGGAAACTGCCTCCTCTCACCATCCATTCCCACTGTGCAAGGGAGAAACAGCGGGAAAAAACTAACTAAAAGCAAAACAAAACAACGTTTCTGTGAGTGGGATGTAAACTCTCAGCAATGATTCTTTTTTTAACACAGACATTCCTTGCGTGGTGGGGGCAGAAGGGTGAACAGCCAGACCATCAGCAGTTTCCTGGCTGAGATGATTCCCCTGCTTATCGTGTGGGTGATGCTCTAAGCGTCCCAGGGACCTCCAACAGTGCAGGACTGGGTTTATATCTCATCCTGAAAGTGGCCCAGCTCCATCTCTGCTCCCCTCTGATAGCAGAGCACTCCCTGCCTGACCTTTTGTCACCGGGAGAGTGTTGCTCTGGACCCAGTCCTGCTTCCCTGTAAGCTGTAAGGGCTGATTCGTGTGTTCGAGGGAGAGTTAGGAAAGATGTCATGTCTAATCCATGAGAGCCTCTCCATGCCCCGCAGTCCCCACGGGGGGAGTCCTGGTGCCTTGCTGACCCCTGGCCCTCTGACAGCTCCTTTGGACACTCACCAGATATCACACACAGCCTTACCTGCTCACAGATCCTCTTTCAAATTCTCCCTTCCTCCTTTCTCACCACTCTTGCCTCAACCAGGATATGGGGGATTGAAATTTTAACAAGACAGGGAGTTTGAATTCTAGCTAATTGAATTCTAGCTAATTCTAATTTAGCTAATTCAGACTAAATGGGGACTTTCATCGAATCAGTAGTCAGTTTGCCAAATCAGTCAGCCAAATCAGTTTGGCTTGGAAGGGCCCTTTAAAAGTCACCTCGTCTCGTTTCCCGCAGAGCTGGGGATTCTGGTACCCAGGCGGCTGCAGATGCCCTGGCTCGTACCGGGGCTGGCACTGCTGCATCCCGCGGATGCCGCAGCCGGGGCCGGTGCGGTCTCTTGTGCCGGTACCGCTGGGGCGCGGGGCTGCCTGGCGGAGCCCCCGGCGCCNCGCCCCTCCGAGCCGCGGCGCGGGGCGATGCGGGCGGCGGGATCCGGTCACGGGCACGCGGGGGAGCGGGGGGAGCCCGCAGCGCCCCGGGCGGGTTTGCCTACCCGCGGCCCGTCGGAACGGGGATAAAGCTGTGTCCTTACGTAATGCCGGGCATTGCGACACGGGGGCCTGCTGGGGAGGCGCGGGTGACCGGGACATCGCGGGTGGTGGGACGGCGGGCACGGCGGGGTCCCGGCGCCGCATCCCGGGATGCCGCCGGCCGCAGCGCGGAGGCCGAGCTCAACGGAGCGGGCGCTGGCCCCGTGACGGGAGGAGAAAGGTCACTGGGGCACGGCTCCTGACGAGCGCTTCAGCAAGCGGGATCGTTCTGCTCCTTCCCGGGAAGCAAAGGTGGAAGGTGGCTGTACCTGCCCGGATGTAGCACCGTTTTGGCTCTGACATCCCTTTCACCTCGCTCCTCCGCACCCGCGGGATCCTCCTCGCGGGTTGGCAAATTCATTCTGATACCTACCAAAATCCCAAGCCTCAAGCCAAGCAAGCAAACTGACTTCTTCTTCCATTTTATTCCGCTTATTCTCATAATATAGCCTTTTATTTGTGGGGAATAATGTCAGTTTAAAACCCCCCATGTCTCTGCTTTCCCCTCCCGTACCGGGCACTGTGGGGCCGCAGCAGCAGCTGCCTCGATTCTGCCTTGTCACAGCCCTTGCTGGGAACAACTCTTGCTGGAGGGGGGAAAAGTCTTTGACTCATTCAGTCTTTAGGTATTTGCAAAATAAAAAAAAAAAACGGTACCAAAATTTTCAGAAAATGGAGTGGAGCTGACTCATCATCAGTGACCAATGCAGGGTTGTGTCTCTGGGGAATATTTATAGTGATTCCAGCAGAAACAGATCCCAGCTTGTTTCTCAGACGACTTAGTGAGAATAGAGGTGTGTTGCAGTTTGTTTTGTTGGGTACAGTGGATGGTTCAATAATCACCTTTCTAATGGCATTTCATCTATGAATTTTTGTCAGAAATGGGCTTTTGCACTATTCCAATGACATTCCAGACTAATGCCTCTCCCCAGCACTCTCCATCAAAGGTTTGCACTGATCCACCTTTTCTTCCTGCCCACATTTTGGGATGTGTGTATGGGGGTGTGAAGGTGTGGGGGACATCACTGTTGGCTGCTGTAGCAGCAGGAGGATGTCCCCAGCCCTGGCACTGTTAGGATGGAGGCAGGATGCACAGCTCAGGCCCTCCTGGGCTTGGCATCTGCTGCAGGTAGGGAAAATCACATCCACTGGAGCAGCAGATGCTCCTTTTCTGTGTGAGCTGTCACATTGTGCTGGAAGACAAAATTCTATTTTAATTACTCATCCCCATTGATCTGGTGCCGGGTGTTCCTGCAGTGGGGCTGGGAGTGAGGGACACGTCCCTTCCTGAGCACGGTGCCAGGGCGTGCGCTGGCCTGGCCCTGCCATGCAGGTGGCACGGGGTGGGACAGAAGCACTGCTCTTCTCCTCCTCCGCAGGCATTTGACAGAAACAGTTTAATTTAACATGTAGCAACTGTGGTTCTGTGCTCTTCCCTTGCAATTTAGTAACTACAGTACCTACAGCAAGCTGCAACTTCCCCCAAGTTCATTTAATCGATACTTATATGTGACAGTTTAATTAGGGGTTGCCATACAACCCTGCAGTTCTTCATGTGTACCTATACAATTAAGAGCAGACTGTCTCTTTCTTTAATTCCATAATTAGTATAGCCTGAATAATAATATTTACATTTTCTTTTAAGGGGTTTATTTCCTTTATGCTCCTCTGTTTATTGGGCTACAGAGGTACTGCATAAACATTTCTTTAAATCTGCTCCATCATGCATGCAGTTCCAGAGCAAAGCTCCAGCAGGAGGGCTGGGATCCTGCGAGTGTCACAGGGACGCTGCATGGCTTTATAATGCCTGCAACAAAAGAAATTGTGGACTCCCAATCTTAAATTTTGAGTCATAATGGTGCATGCATTATATGATGTTGGCACAGTAGCAAGTTGGGACAAAAAGTGTTGTTAAGTATTGTGTCTAATAATGCTGAGTATTTACAAACCACGTGCTTTTACTGGCTTCTCAAAAGCCTCGTGAATGTGCCCAACCTGATGTTTGACCTCTGTGTGACTGTGCATGTATTTACGGGTAAGTGTGTTCTTAAATTTCTGCACAATGAGGCTGCTGAACCTGATCTGAAGCAGACTGTGGGCATGACTTGAAGGGAGTTGGGATCTGGACCATAAAACCCAAAGTGTGGAGCCAGCACTGAGCTCCCCTGGGAGCCTGGGATGTTGTACAGGGATGCTGGTGCCAAGTGGAGCCAGCCATGGGATGTGGAGGGAGCTGGGCCCTGCTCTGTCTGAGAGCAAAGCCCCATCCTTTGTGGTGTACTGAACAACAGACACTGGCTGGGAAATGACACTGCCCAGGCTGGGGGTCCAGAAAGGCATCTATATTCCAAGGAATATTTTTTCCTTTAATGAAGGCGATAAATGACAAATAAATTAGTGTTCTTTTTAACCTTGAGGCAAAAGACCCTCATGTGGGTTTTTCTCCATGCAGACAGACCTGGTCACATAACCCAATCCTGTCTGTCCCTCCCAGCTGTTCCCAGCAGCTGTAATGTGTCCACCCTGCAAGCAGCATCTTCTCATGCTTATGAAGAGGGAGCTGGAATGTTCAGTACTACTGGTACCATCAAGAAATGGTACATGAGTCAGATTTATTGGGGAAAAATGTGGCTACATAAGGATAAATCCAACCTTTTTACCTTCTTAGCCTTGAATCTGATAGACTTCCATCGTCTTAATGGGAATTTTATTCTTATAATGGATTTGATTCTTATCTTAAATTTTTAGATTATGCATTTCCCCATGTCAATATAATAAACCTGATAAATATGTGCAGGGAAACTTTAAGCTAGGCATGTATGACAGTTATCAAGCAGAGATGAGTTTTCCTTTGGTTGCAGCCAATCCTTGTATTTGCCAGGGCACCCTGTGGGTTTGCTACTTTTTGGACTGAATTTGATTTAATTGCCCAGAACTGCATCATAGGGTGAAAACTTTGCCATCTGTGACACTGGAAAATACTCAAATTTGGCCTGCTGTAATGACATCTTCACTGGGGCTGCCTCTTGGGTCCTGCAGCTCCAAAGGGAGCTCGTGATTTTCTCCCTGTGGCAGTTATAAATCAGGCACTCCTGGAGGTAATGCTCACAGCAACGCTTGGAGCTTACTCTTCAGTTCAGGTTTTCTTCTGTCATCACTTGTGCTATGGTGTTTCTTACTCAAGAAAACCAAAATATTTTCCCACTTAGAACATGTTACAGATTTTGTACTTGGCCTGCTCTGTGCAGGTGTTGAGGTCTGTAGTCACACTGAGCTATTTGCACAGTTGGACAAGGATAAAAGCAATGAATTCGTTTCAGTCCAAACCTAATCTGAGTTAATGTGCAGGGATCCCACTGGTGAAAAGCAAGGGCACTTGGCCACGGCCATTCCTTGATCCTTTAAGAGTTTGAATCCCTGCTAAGCATGCTTGTCTTACAACCTGTACTCGCACAGGATGTAATCAGTTTTGTTTTCCATCTGTTAAACAAGAGGCTTCTTATTAGCCAGTGCAAACAGAAATAATTATTTTTGTTTCGTTCTTGCTGACAACAGCAAGGTTAACCATCAAGTACATGGCTCCTAGCGTTTTCCACACTCAGCAGTTTTAAACACCTTGCTCTGTGTGTGTTATATGATTTGCCTTACAACCAGCAGGGATTTGGCTTCCAGTATTGTCCCCTAATTATAGTAATTGTCTAAGTGGAGCTCTTGTGTCTCCCACTGTTCTGGGCCCAGACTGCAGCAGTGGAGCAGCCTGGCACAGCTCATGCACCTGACAAGCCTGGCCACAGCCAGAGGGGATACACAGGCATCAGGGAACAAAACTTGGCTTCGTGGATTTGGAGAAGGGAAAAACATGACTGAGAAAATTCAACCCAAAAGCACACAGCATTCATTTATGAAGAAAATATTTTGATTTTATGGATTGATTTCAGTGACTGAAAGGGACTGTTGATAAAATAGATCTGATAGATTCCGAGATGCAGCTGGCAGAGTGGTGCATTATCTTTCGAAGCAATGCTTATTGGATTTTTCAAGTGTAGAGATTTGTAATATTTTTAATTTTTGATGATGCTAAATGGCAATACCCATCAGAGGGTTCTCGTGGGGCTGGGCTGCTCTGGCAAGGCAGAAGCATTTGCTGTACACAGACAGCTCTTGGTGACTCCTGCCATCCCTCTCCTGAGTGCTGCCTGACTTTGGGGGGTCATTTCCCAGCAGAGTATTGTATCTGCCCCTAGTGACTTCAATGAGGGGCAGAGGAATTACTCAAACAAATATGGTAATACTTTCTTAGATGTTTTTTCTGCTTCTGTTTTTGGTTTTTTCCCCTTTTTTCTCCCCCCTTTTTAAGGCTGATTTTGTGTATAAACATTAAGTTCCTGCTTTTATGTTTTCACAAAAAAAAACGCCAAGCAGAGAAATTTAAGTCCAATATAAGTAGCTAAAACTGTTTTGAAATATGAATTTTTAAAATATTAAAACATTTATTTTAACTCTGGCTGGTTGTGTATTTGGACTATAACTATAACTGGAAAGAAATGACATGCACCCAAGCAGCCTGCAACTGAAGCTACATCATAGTATATGCCCTTGTATCCTACTTTATGTTCTGAAAAGACTGTTTGCTCTTATTTAGCCACCAGATCTGTTTTGTTCCCTCTAGGACAGGGATTCTTCCTTTATGCAATAGCAATATCCTGCTTTAACAGGCACCAGCTTGTTGTCTCGAGTGCTTGAGGCACTGAGTGACTGCTCAAAGTCCCTATCTGATCTTCATGGGGTGGTGAGCTTGCCTGAGAGCTGCAGCCCAGTCTGCAGCCAGAGAGATATTAAAGCACCCTCGTGTTCAAAGCTAGTGGGTTTGTGTGGGATTTAAAGGAGTAGTTTTCTGTTAACATTGAATACTCTGGAGTAAGAACGTCAGGCAGTTTTTTAAGCATTTGCATGCATATGTAATAAATTTATAAACTGCTTATTACTTTTGAATAGCCAAGAAGTTTGTGAATATGGAATTTTAGTGCAACATCTGGTATTGAGAGGATTAGCTTTATAGGTATGATTTATCTCCTTTGCTGTGTAGAATTTGGAAATCTTGTCTACAAAGACAGAAGATGTGCACCATTTCAGACCACTTGACTTTGTCTCCCCTAAAGAAATTACTTTATTTGAATAAGGGAGTAGAAATTATTGTACTTGGATAAAAAAGGAGATTCACTTGGTTTTTTCCTCTCAGGATCCTATTTTCTCCTCTGTATATGGTGAGAATTTTCCAGTGGCAGAGAAAATGGGATGCATTTATCTCTTTTGCAGGAGGCCACTGAACTAAGAATTTCAGGGCCTGCTAATAAAAGAAGATGGGAAAGTGAGGACCTCCATGGCAGTGTGGGCATCCCTAAGAAACAAAACACAGTGGGGAAAGCTGCCCTTGCAGTGTCCCCATCACTGGGCTGTGCCTTTGCAGGGAGCTCCAGTCTGCATTTTGCTGCTGCAGTGGGGTTGGGGCTGCCCCCCCAGTGGCCTGACCTCACAGGGTAGTCTCCCTGCAGCCTGAATTTTTCTCAGCAACTCATTTTTCCTCAGGTGAACAGAAAGCCACTTAAGGTCAATGTCTAAGGAGACATCTTAACCCATTAATAGCAATAGCAAAGTCAAAGAAAACTGAAGCCTAAGAATGACCATTTATTGATTTTGCTGACATAAATGTTATCCATTTGCTGTTCTGGATTAGGGGAAGAGAGATGTTCCTGATGGTAGATGCTTGTTCTGGTTACATTTCCTTAGTGAATGAGTTGGGACCCTAATGCTTTACATCAGAATTCAGAGATCTGTTGCAAGCAATAAGAGAAACATTTCCAAGAAAAGGTTTGAAAAAACCCTAAGTTCATTCATGCAGTTACACTGATAAGAAAACAACAGTCAACTCTTAGGAAAGGCATAGACAGTTCCTTTTCTTTTAATCTATATTTGCTCTGCAGCCTGTTTCACATCCTCAGTGGCAAGTACATGGTCATTGCTGCTGCTGGCTCCTGAGCAAATTGAAATCACACTGTTTGCAATAGCTGCTTTCTTCATGTGGTGTGTGGGGGATACAAAATGAGAGGGGCTGAAATAGGCTTAAGTTTCTTGTTGCTTAAATGAATTAAGTAAGTTTCTGAACACTGTAGTTTCCTTTTTTTATTTCTTAAATTTTCCTTTCCAGAAAATGGCTGTTCCACCTGCTTATGCTGACCTGGGCAAATCTGCCAGAGATATTTTCACCAAGGGATATGGTAAATAAAGCCAAAATAAGTTTGGTCTTTTGCTGTCTACCTGATTCCTGAAACTGTTAGGATTTTATTACTTTCCCCTGAGAAATACTCTAATTATTTCCATTAGAATCCACAGAATCACAGCTTCACATTGCCCCTGCTGTTTGGAAAGGGAGGGTAACTTACTTTTCTTTTGATAAAATTCTTCCTGTTCCCCATAGAACTGTTGTTGGTTTTGAGAGAAAATTGTGTGCTGTATTTTGGCTTCACCCTTGTATTGATGAACAGGATCACTGCTGGCAGTAGTTTTCTTATGAACAGAATGCTGCTCACTGTGAATAAAAGCATTATTACCTAATTTGGTCCCAATTATATTGCTGAGGTCAATAGGATTCATTAGTCAAGTGCTATCTGAAGTGAGTACAAGCTGCTTCTTAGAAACACATGGTTTGACAACTGTGCCCTTGGTTTAACTATTTAATAGTTCACAGGTGATTTAGAAGAGAGTTTTAAGAAATAAATCAGAAATGCTTTTCAAATCAACATATATATGATTCATATTTTTTACTCACTCTCTAGGTTTTGGGTTAATAAAGCTTGATTTGAAAACAAGATCTGAAAATGGACTGGTGAGTTTGGAAGCACATTGAAATCCAAAACATTGTGGTGGTTTTGTGATTACTGTATATTTCTTTTTAAAAGAAATATATTTGTATTTATATGAACTAATATTTAACAAATTATAATGACTGGTACGTTCTACAAGTATAAGCATTTGCCTGATTGCGTATATGTATATATTGACAAATACATATATTATATGTCTAAATTATGTTTTTCTTTTAGGAATTTACAAGCTCAGGTTCAGCAAACACAGAAACAAGCAAAGTCAGTGGTAGTTTGGAAACAAAATACAAGTGGGTGGAATATGGATTGATGTTCACAGAAAAGTGGAACACTGACAACACACTAGGCACTGAGATTACTCTTGAAGATCAGGTAATTTTTGGCTCCAAGAAAGCAATTTGCAAATTCATTTACGCCGATCTCTAATTAGAAATCCAACCACTGAATTTCTTTTCTATTCAGCTTGCACGGGGCCTGAAGCTGACCTTTGACTCCACCTTCTCTCCTAACACTGGGTAAGAAGTGAGTAAGCTAAAGTGACAAAAAAGGCATTTTTAATTTTTTGTCTTGAGATATCAAGACAGGTAATAATCAGCCTGTGTATGATGAAATCATGTACATCTCACTTAAACCTTAGTGTTAATAATCCCTTTTTAATCCTTAACTATAGCAAGCAACCTTAAACACAGTAGCTTGAAAATTATAGTTAGAATTAGAGAGTGAAGAAAAAGTTGTGGTTTTGCTCCATTGTGTATTTCTGGCCAAGTCAGAGGATGAGCTGCTGCCTTAATAAAAGCACTAAACAAGTCAACTGTCATGCAAAGCTTAACAAGCTCCAGGGGCCAGCTGGCCACAGCTCTGATAGGTTGACACAGAACTGGGCTCTTGTCCCGAGCTGAATTTATCGTCCAAATTCTTGCAGGCTGAATTTATCATCCAAATTCTTGCCTTGGTGGTGGATGGGTATTTCTGACATGGTGATTGGATGCCATGTTTTATGTGGGCCAGAGGGATTAAGCAGCAGCTGTAGGTCTAGATGTTGGTTTATTTTTTTCCCCTGATTATCTTTGTGCAAGCAGTGTTACCAGTGAGTCAAAATACTCTGCACATCAGCTTCCCAGAGCAGCAGACTGCACTGCAGGCTCTCAGGGTAATAGCCCCAGGGGAGCTTTCACCCTGTCTTTTAGATTTAGTGTTCTGCATTGTCAGCTGCTTCCAGTCCACTCCCAATTCTAGATTAACAAGGTATTTTTGCTAATCAGAATAATTTCAAGTAGATTTTTATAATTATTTCTTAACTGGTAGGATTCTTAGAGAAATTAAAAGGAAAAACCTTGTTCAAGAATGATGTTACAGGTCCAGAACTATTTCTTGGGCACTTCACAGACACTGTAGTTATGATTGCCTCAAGAGGACTGTTAAATCTGGGTAAATGGAGGGAGATTCAATCCTAGTGTGACCTGGCTTAGTTTGACAGTGATGCATCATGTCTGAATATGAGACTTCTTCTGCCTCTGCTTATTACTTACTGACTGTGATGAATCTTTCAGCAGGTAAAGTCATTTTTTGGAGCACTCTGTGCTCTTACCTCTGTCCCTGTGACATTGGTGGGAGAGGTAACTTTTACAGAGCTGACTTTTACAGAAGTTGCAGATGAGTGCTTTTGGCATTCCTGCACTTTATTTCTGATTCTGCAAAACACAAGAAATCCCTAGGTCTAAGCTAATAATAATAAAAAAGTGATCAGTCTCTGTGTGGGTCTGGTACAGCACTGATACTGTTCTTTGAGTTGTTGTTGTTAGTTTATGTGAAAGGTTGATTTGAAATTTCAAATTAGCCTGACTTTTCTATAAAGATTTCAGTAAAGATTTGGTCAAAGAAAGAAAACACTCGTAAAAAGAGAAGAAAAAAATCTTAAATAAGAGTAGCTGAATATATTAGACATAACTCTCTTGCCTTGTGAGGGTCTGCACCCTTGATGTAAGTCAACCTAAGGACACATGAGAAAATACTGTTCTGGCCAGTAGTATAAAAATAAACAGGTGACTCAGGAAAGTTTATTTCTGCCTTAACCTGGCAGCTTTCTGGTGGCTGTAAATGGCTGTAACCATTAAAGTTCACAAAGTACCATAAGGAGAAATGGGGATGTCAGAGCCACTGAAGCAACCTGCTTGCTTCACAGCAGAGACTTTCCCTCAGCAAACTGCAAAGTCGTGATTTCCTAATGTCTGTCACAGTAAATAAAATTACCCAATTCATTAGGATTGTCTAAAAATTGTTTGCCTGGGACAGGCAAAAGCTTTTTGCTTGGGACAGGCAAGCAAATCCACTGCTGTGGACTTCTGGTGGCAAACCTGTAAACTTCTACAGTTTCCATTCCTTCCCTGTATGTACCAAACTTCCAATACCATTGTATCAGTTGGAGATGAGGATATGGTTTTGTCACTTCCCATCTGTGTGCAGCTTCTTTTCACAAAACAGTCCGGAAGTGCTTTGTGGGGCACCACACCACATTTTATTGCTCATTTGCAAAGAATTCACTGTAGCTGACTTAGGATTTTGTAAAGGCGGACACTGAGAAGGTGACATATCATGTGGCTCTCTAGGGATGTACATGTCTTCAGGAACTATTACACAGAGTTGAAGTAACTGATATGATGGAATTGCTGCCTACAGGTGTACCTTTGCAAAGATATGATCTCTTTCTTTTCTCTTTAGGAAAAAGAGCGCTAAAATTAAGTCGGGGTACAAAAGGGAACACATCAACATTGGCTGTGACATGGATTTTGATATTGCGGGTCCTTCAATACGTGGAGCTCTCGTACTTGGCTACGAGGGCTGGCTGGCAGGCTACCAAATGACTTTTGAGACAGCAAAGTCTAGAGTAACCCAGAGCAACTTCGCTGTTGGCTATAAGACTGATGAATTCCAGCTTCATACTAATGTGTAAGTACTGGCAGACAGGCACTAAAAAGGAATTTGAAGGATTTTGCTGCTTACTAAACAATGAAAGGGTCGGAGGTTCAGAAATGAGGAAATGGTGAGTTGGAAATTAATTCTCCATTAAAGACGTCAAGCTGTATTTTTTCAGCTGCATTACCTTTTCTTTGAGTTGTGTGGGTGAGGGAGTGCATGATGGAAGGCACTAGAACTCACTGAGCACCCAAGGGTCCAGGCTCTGTCTATCAAATAAGGACTGTTAGAATCCATTAGTGATATCATAAGAAAAGTAACTTATAAAAATACTTTTTTGAGTATTTTAGCTGAAATAAAAGCAATGCTTTCCTTTTACACCTGTCAACATCAAACAAAACAGTGGTTTGATGTGTAGATGAAAGTTAATCAGAGGATGAACAAGAACAGGCAAAAGGGAAGGGAACTGGAAGAGACAGGGACTGGGTTTGTTTTAGTACTGGAAGGGATATGGTGTAAAAGTTTATTTGGTATTGCAACTTCTAATAATCTATTTACATAAGTTTGTCCTTTCTGAATGTATCAACACTGGGAAACCAGGATCAAATTCCATGAAAACCTTAATTTCTCTGTCTCCTGTTCCTCCTAAAAAGGCAATTTATGCCTTTGGGGAAGACAGTTTTTTAAGATTAGGCAATCCCTAATCCATTCTCCTGATCCCCCCTTTCCATGCCCTTGGGTAATTGGATATTTTGCATGTAGCAGAGCTATTCCAGGCTGTTTCCATCTGGGGGCTGAACAACCATTCTGCCTTCCTAGAGCTACTCCTTCAAAGGCCCTCTGTTCCGTTTCCTGCTGTTTTGCAGCGATCTGTTTAGGAAGCTCCCGCTGCCTTACAGAGCAATCGAACCCCGACAGCCCAGACACTATGTTTGAAGGACTGCCAAAGCACAAAAATGTGGCCAGAAAACTTCCATCAAAACAATTTGTGGGGTCCCCTTCCACTCTTAGTTGGAAGTTACTCCTTCAAGCACAATGACCTTCAACTTAGTTGTGCTGCAGCAGTTTAAAACATTGTATTATTGGCTTTCGCTATAAAATGCTGTGGTTATTATTACTCTTAATTAAAGCAACAACAGAAACACGTAATAGCAGCAGGGGCTCAGATCTCTTTCTTGTATTCCTGAGGGTCTGCTTCTCAGGTTGCTATTATTGTACAAAAATATCAATGTTTGATACAAATAGAAATCTTATTTATTGTTAATAATAGATTAGTTAGGTGGCTGATGTATTTCAGCTTTCAAAACGTGTCAGAGCTTTTATATAATCCCAGAAAGAGTTGTGTGTGGAACTCCCCTCACTAGGCTGCTTGGTTTTTACATCTACACAGGTCAGTGTTTCACTGTGATGCTGTGGCAGAGCAGATAATGTAACTAGGTGGGGCTTGAAGCATGTTTTTTTTCTGTTCCTGGCATTGCACAAACCAGCTGGGGAGTCTAGCAAGTTACTTCCCTTAAGGGTGCCTTAATATATTAATTTTCATAGGGGGTTAGTTGTTTTTTTTTTTTATCTACATAAAAATGCTATTATCTGCATAAAAAAGTGCTATTATTACTATTAGAGTTTAAAAGAAGCAGACTTTATTATTATTATTCTTTAATAACAAAAACAAGGGAGGTAGGGCTGGATAATTTATAGTTTTAAATATGACTTTCCTAATTTTTAAAGCATAGCTCAGACCCCCCCCCCCCCTAATGTTGCAGGTCAAGACAGAGCTGTGTGGGAGCCCTGCACAAAATCTGCCTGTATAACCAGCTCTCCTCAGTCCTTTTTAATCCTTCCTTTTCTTGAGAGCCAAGCACATGCAGTTAATGTGAGCTTCAGTCTTATCTGAAGTAAGTATTGTAGTGTTTTTCTGGAAGAATTGCTCTAACAATTTAAAAGGCTGTTGCTATTGCTTGTACTTCAAAATAGGCATATCACTGCTGTTTGTGCAACTATTATGAAGTAAAGAATATCAGACCAAAGGGGTAAAAGGGAAAAGATCCTAAATCTACCCCTTTTTGTAATCACTAAAGGTCTGGTGTACTCGAATAATTGGAACCAGATTATTTCACAGTTCAGAAATAACCCCAGATCTTCCTGGGGTTTGAAGCCTGGGGTTTTCTACAATATGTTTGTATCCTCTCTTTTAGAAAATAAGCAAAAATGGAAATTCAGATGCTCACTGGTTTATGAGGAGTGCAAGGCCTTTAGGAGTCTTTTGGTCTTGTTTTTATGATCTGCGTGCTCTAACGTTTTTGCCTTTTATTTACCACACTTTATTCCTGTGTGACATTGGGGGCAGTAGTAATTGGAAGTTGTGCTACTCATCATTCAGGTGTGGGCCAGTGCTCTCTGCAAGGCAAAATTAGTTCCATTTCTGTTTCTAGTCCACAGACCGTAGCACAGATGTACCATAAAGACTGTTGCAAATTGAATTCATTTGCAAAAGCCTACAGACTTGTACATTAAATTGGCATCTTCACCTGTGATACAGTTCCTCTGTGTCTGGTAAAAGCATGCTGACATGACAGTTTTGGGATGACTCAGGCTCTGTGACTGGGGTACAGCCCTCTCAGGGCACAAGGAGACATTTGCCAGGGAAAATAAGTATTTCAGAGTCATGCAGGGAAAAATAAATCTCTACTACAAAGACTCCCATCTACATGAAAGGGAAAATTGGAAGCTGTCATTTTTGGTCTAATTTTTGATAGTTTGTCATGGGTTTTTTTCAGTTTCAGAAGTTGTTGAAATATAATCTGCAATGAATTGAAGCATCTAAAAATAGCTTCATAACCAATCTAGCCTAATGTCTCTACCTTAGTTGTTACAGGGATATTTAATGAGGTGTAAGTGGATGTTGTACAAATACAGCTCTTACTGGAAAAATAAAAGATGATTGTTTTGGGGTGCTGTTTAAAACGACACTAATGCATTCCTTCCAGGAATGATGGAACGGAATTTGGCGGCTCCATTTACCAGAAGGTGAATGACAAACTGGAAACTGCTGTGAATCTGGCTTGGACAGCTGGAAATAGCAACACTCGCTTTGGAATAGCAGCCAAGTATCAGATTGACCCAGATGCCTCTTTTTCTGTGAGTCCTGTGCATGTACATTCATATGCATTAGAAAATAAGTGCTTGTAATGGAAATGGGAAGCAGCCTTTCCATCAGCAGAGCAGGGTCTTGATGCAGTTCCGTGCTGTGTAGTTGGATCTGTTTGTTTTGGTTTTGGCAGCCTGAGAGCACAGCTATTGGATTTTCCTTAAAAGAGACACAGAATGTTTTCTTGTATTACTGGGCACTATTTTTAGACTGTTTTTGTGTCAGTCTGGAAAAAATTAAAAATTATGTTAATAAACCCATTCTCTTCTACAGTGAGTGTAGATTCTTTGAGATTTGGGATTTAAGTTGTAGAAAAATTAACTTTAGATTTATTTGGGATTTAAAACTTGAAATCCCTACATGCTTAAAAGCTGTTGCATAATCCTCAGGCATGGAGGACTTTAAAGAAAGATACTAAATTATTCACTAAATTTACTATTTATTACTAAATGATGCTTTATTGTTTCCCTTTAAGGCTAAAGTGAACAACTCCAGCCTGATTGGGTTAGGATACACTCAGACTTTAAAGCCAGGTAAGTCTATGCAGAAAAAGGTCAGAATCAATAAAGTGATACTTTAATCTTGAAATACCAGAAGTTTTTTGGTGATAAAGTGGGATGGGTTTTGTAAGATTGCTCTTCTTGCTTGGCAAGACAGTGATGAACTTTTCTAGGGACTATTCTGTTAATTTTGGATATTTGTTGGAAGCAGAATTATTAGAGACCATTGTCAACTGACCAGTCAAATAGTCTTTCATGTTGATATAAGATATGTCTATAGTTATTTGTGTCACAGATAGGTAACTAAATTTTTAATATTTCAGAGGCTTCCTATTACTGAGTTTATTCTTCTTAAAAATGTGACTTTCTCAAGGTCCCCTGGCCCAGGAAGAGGACAATCTTACTGCTGCAAAATTGGTTTTAATGTAGTGTAATAAATCTGCTGCCAGAATACTGAGCAGATTGACATGAGATATTACAGCAGATGGGGCTTGGGCTTTTTCATACCCAGATTTTAGGGGGTTTAGAAAGGTGAATATGTATCAAGGTCCAAGGTTTTTGTAATTCTGGACTCTAAAATTAGACTAATCAGTAGACCAGCAGCAGTGAATTGGCTCAGAGCTTTAATTACTCAGAGTGATAAAAAGCAGAATCTATCATCATGGTTTATTATAAATTTCATAATTCAAAAAGATATCTTATCTGCAAATTGTTTTAAAATGCCCAGTCCTTCCAAGGCCAGCTGCCAAATCCCATTAACTTGGCTACCCAATAAATTAAAGCAGTAACAGACATGGCACTTCCTGAACATAAAGCTCATTCCAAGTTTTAAGTTGACTTTTCTCTCCCTTTTCTCATTTGCAGGTATCAAACTGACGTTGTCAGCTTTGTTGGATGGCAAGAATGTCAATGCAGGGGGTCACAAACTTGGTCTAGGATTGGAATTTGAAGCATGAGGAGTGATTTGACAATTGCTAATCTGAAAATACAGCATAGCTACTTTCAGAAAATAGTGTACCTTTCAATGTTTTGTCTGGGGTGCAAGTGTTGCTACGTATCTGTCCTGCTAGTCCTGGTTAAAGAAAGCTAAGCTTTAAAAATGATGTTAAAGAAGTGGAGACAAAATCATAAATAAAAAAATCATAGCTTTTTTCCTTTATGTAATTGCTCATCACATCTGTCAACTGCCATGTGATAAGAAGAAGGAAGGTGCTGATTACCTCTACTAATATATTGATGGCACAAGGAATGTGTAAATGTGTTATAAAACCTGGGAATTGCAGACCACTATATTGTACTGTTCATTGTGTAAGCAAAATGTTCTGACACCTAAGGTTTCAGTCAATGAGGGAATGTGCAAACTTGTCTGAAAAAGGGATTTTAAAATTTATTTTTTTAGATATGTGTTTCATCAATGGTTTGTCTTTCTTGGTTATCCCACACCTACTGCTGTCTCCAGAATGCTTTAGGTTGTCCACCTTGTCCAAGTGCTTGTGGAGGAGGTTTGATGTGACTCAGCCAATACTGCCTGTCCCGTGTTGTGGTTCCTTCCCTTTGCACTGATGGAAAAGCTTGTAAAATGGACATAATCAGGGAAGAGTCTTTGCAACTGCAATCACATAGTTGCATCGCTAATTTTAAAATGGAGTTTTCTTTTATTACCACTTTTTTTTAGCAACTAAATGGGTACATTTTTAGAGAGTCTTCCATTTTGTGTGGAACTAGGCCCCAAAATGCTGTACTTGACACTACTAAAAATGGATAAAAAACCCAAACCTGACTTGAATAAAATACTGAAATGTCATCTTTTACTCTGTCTTTATATTAATTGTGAAAACAATTTCATCTACATTTGTGGCTCCAGCAGAAGACTGGCAACATCTTGGTGCATGTTTTCTACCACACAAACCAAAAATGCTTAAGTCAAATTAAATTCCAGATGTGGCACTGTTCTTAGTGCTGTCTAAGCTCTGTCAACTGCACCTTACACACGTGTTTATCTCATGGGTAAAACAAGATAACGTGACTTATTTGTCCTTTATTGCAGAATTCAGTAAGTGAATGACCTCTCTATAAACAAGTAAGTGTGGTTAATGAGCAGTTATCAGCTCCGATCAGGCTCAGTTCATCGCTGTATTTGTTCACGTGTGGGCCATTGCCGCGGGTGGCTGCAGACGGCAAGGGCTGCGGGGCAGGATGTGCCCGATGAGGCAATGCCATTGCGACAGTGAGAGACTGCAGAGCCACCCCAGCGACAGTCCCCAAATTGGGCAATGCCGCCTTCCCTCTCACCGGGAGCCATTCCCGAGTATTGCCTGTCTCAGGCATTTAACCCAGCACGCCTGGCAGAACGATGTCTGGCACCCCTGCCGGACATCACCGACCCGAAAGAACCGTGTGCAGTCAGCTCCCAGGAGCACGGCAGTGCCTGCAGTGACCGGACCAGAACTGGCCTAAAGCTGGGATTGGAGGGTTCAGATCAGATA
>VXAX01007844.1:288262-314740 GCA_013399835.1 Leptocoma aspasia | reverse complement strand
GGGAGGATTCCCCCGGTGAGCGCCGCGGGGCCGGGCTGGGGGGCGGGCTGCGGGCGTTGCGCGGTCGCCCCGCCGGTCTCTCTCACCCGTCTCTTGGGTTGGGCCTGGAGCGCCGTGCGGCCTCGGCCGGCGCGGGCCGTGCCGTGAGGTGACCGGGGCTGGCCCCGGGCCTGGCCTCGGCCTGATCGGCGGCGGGCTGGGGCAGCGAGCGCTGGGCTGGGCCCAGGGGATGGACAGCGCCCGGCGGGGGGCGGGAGGCCGCCTGCCAGGTGTGCACCGCTTTTGTTGCTGTGAAGAGCAGTCTGGCTGGTTACTTCATTCATCAGACTTGGGCTCCTTTTTCTAAATAGTCTGGCTGCATGCCTGCTGTTAGTCTCCTCACCCCTAGAAATTAAGTTTATGTTATTCTGCAAGTTGACTCCTAGTTGTGTTTTCTTTCTCCCCTTAAAACTACAGACGGCTGTAACCAAAGGCTAATAAGAAATGCGTGTTTCAGGGGCAGTGAGTTTCTCTTTGTTTTGGATGGAGTACTGACCGGGCAAGGAAGAAAAAGGAATTAGTGAAGGGAAAAAAAAGGGAAGTGTTTGATCCATCAGTCCCTTCCGTGCTTGTCAGTCAGTATCTCCATACCAGCTGTGTGTGTGTTGCCCCTCACCTGCTTTAGTGGGTAGGCAGTAAGAATTTGGGACAGAAACCGTAGGAAACAGAGAATTTTTACTTCAGAAGTCGTGAAACAAATTGCTTTCTAAAAGCAGTTTTCTTGGAAGTGATTTTTAACCATGACATGTTTTTTATGTGTGGTGTTTGCTAATTCTGTCACCATGATTCAACATTAGTAGCGTTTCTGAAGCTGAGGCATCTCTGGATCTAGACTCATCTGACAGTGTTGTGTAATTGTAAACAGTGCAACCACCGTTTATAATGCCAAATAGTTTTGGGTAAATAGCATAAATCAGTTGTGGTTTAGCTGCTAAACTTCCAGCTGCTATTAAAACAAAAAAACCCATGCATATTTTAGGAGTAATAGGAAATTGCTCTTTCTCAGTCTGAAGGTGCAGCAATAGCCACTGGGGGTCCCTTGCATTTGAGCATATATCCTTCTAAAACTTAGGTGTTAAAATGAATTCAAGAATAATTGGAAGTGTAAGGCCAGATGCAATATAGTTTTTTAGGCAAAAATGCTTGTTTGCATTTCAAACAGTTCAGCTATTACTCTCTAATAGTTTTTGTCTGTTTGGGGAGGGTGGCAGTAAGGTTGACCTCACTCACAATATGCCAGCTAGCTATAAACATGAAATTATTTTGCAACTGCCTTTCCTCATATTTATCTCTGCATATGCAACTGGCTGGCTTAAACCTGAGGAGAGACCAGAATTCCCTAAACTTGTCCTGGATTAGAACCGAACAAGTTAATGTTGATATGATAGTTCAGACGAGTAGTTTTTCAAGCATCAAAAAGTGTGTTAGATGTGAAATGGTTGACTTTGAGCTCAGCAGAGAGGCACTGTGGTGTCTGCTTCACATGAGATGAGTTGTCTTCTGCATTTTACAGTTGGTTAAAGAGTGATTCACATGCAAAAGTTTGCCGTGTAAACAAGGACTCTGTTGTAACTGAACCTCAGCAAATATACAAGTTCCATGAATAACGTGATTCAGTGTCCCCTCTGTAATATTTTGCTTACCAGTAACCTGACACAAGCAGTTGGTTGAATGCTTCATTTCTAGAGTCTGTAACTTTCCCGTGAGCCTTGAAAATGTTTAATGAAAGTATTGTTGCTTTTGTGAAATGAAAAATTAGTTTGGCATGCCAAAATACAAGGCAAGTATGATTTCTTGGTTTAAATGAAAATGCAGGCTGAAAGTCTAAAATTTGTTCTTCATTTTTTAAGGTGCTTCTGGATTTGAATCTGGTAATGATGTGCTCCAAACATCAATAGCTTGCTAATTTTTAGATTTTAAAAAATTGGCTATTAAACTTTCTCTGCATCTTTTTTTTAACTGTCCTTTTGATAAGCACAGTGCTCTCTCTGACTTACTTCATTACAATAACTGCTGCCAACAAAAGGCTCTTCCAGGAGCATGGGCAGTGTTTCTTTTTAACCTGTGGTTCAGTAGTTTCATTTGAGTTAACAGCAGGTTGGAAATCTGTTTCAGTGTCTACAAATTCATTAAAAGTTAGTGCCTGGGAAGAGGTGCTGCGATCTTGTGTCCTGACTGAAGGGGACTTCGCAGTGTCTTCTCATTTCTTGTTGGTCAAACGTGCAATGGTGAAAGATGAAAAACTTAACTGCAGGAAGAGCTTTCCTGAGAACATCCTCCTTTGTAGACCTCAGCTCATTCTGTGGGAGGAAGAATTTGATGATGGAGAAAATGCTAATCATGTATGAGTCTACAAGATGTCATGAATCCACAGAGGGAAGGATGACATCTCTTTCAAGTTTTTAGCTCTGGAAAACAGGCATGCTAAGTTTTTCAGGGACACTTTGCCACACTAATCTAGAAGGTATGTGCTTCCAGCCTTTAGTTCCTGTCCCACTCAAGAGTTTTCTTCAGAAGTTGCCGAAGTGCAGGAGTGTGTATTTCTGCATATGAATGCTAAAACGTTTGCAGTGTGACATATGCTGTATTCTTCATATGATTGTTTGTCTATGAAGGAAATTTGTGGTGGTAGTTTTCTGTCAGAGGAGTCAGTGCCTTGTGCACAGTGCTGATTGTTTCTCATCCTTTTCTCAGGTCCTGTGAAAGCAGATACGCTTACAAGAAATAGCTCTTCTACAAGTGAGAATGAAACACTGAGTAGATCCCAAAATTTGACAGACAGCTTGCAGAGTTTAACCTCAACAAGAAAGGAGACACTCCCAGCAACAGCCAAAATCGATTCGGTGACTGCAGGAAAGCCACCTACAGCAAACGGTGACTCTTTGTCACCTGTTGTCCCTGATAGTCCGGTATCACAGGTGGATGTTGATGCTTCTGAAGATACTAAAATTGAGGAGGAAGATCTTCTAACAGATTTGAAAGACACACTAAACAGTTCCCCACCCATCATAAAAGAAACTATGGAGTCAGATGGAGATGACTATGCTTACGAAATGACACCGAATTCCAGATACAATCCAGACCTTCTGGAGATGTCAGAAGACGACAACTCTGACACCATCAGTAATTACAATGAGGAGATCAAGACCCTTGATGAGAAGATAAAAGCTGTTTCTTGCTCAGGGTTGGATGAAGAAGAAGACAGCCATTTCTTTTTTCATCTGGTTGTAGTTGCCTTCTTAGTAGCTGTTGTTTATGTCACCTATCACAATAAGAGGAAGGTAGGTGTCCTCTGAAAGGCTGAAAGAAACAGCTGGAGCGTTTAAAATAAAGTTGCATTCCCTTCTACACGTTTTTAAGAAGAGGAACTTAGCTTTTTGAAGAATGAAATCTTTGACCACTTAGTCTTGTAGTGATGCTAATATGCAGATTATTAGTGTCATTTTTATCTGCACAATGAAAATGAACTTGAAACAAATATTTACAATAAGAAAATGAGTTAATTGGTAACATCAGTAATCAATGAGTACAGTAATGGACACTGGCAGTGCACAACATGAGTTCTATAAAGGAGACCTGAGCCGAGTCAAGTGGGGGTGAACGATTAATTTTTTTTCTGCACAACAGAAAACAACAAATTAAGGGAGGTTTAACTGCAAATGGTGTGGGAATGTTCTTGTTATAATTGTGATAATCCTTCTAATAGTTAGACATTCTGAGGGCGTAACTACAAACTTTTAGAAAATGTTTAATGCTGCTTCCAGTTTTACATAGAGAAGCTACTAAGTTACTATTTTCAGTTAAATGTTTCTTTAGTACAAACTGAAATTCTGTGTCTCAAAAATAGCCTGGTTGATGTTGTTCCAAAATATATTGCTAGCATTGAAAATTAACTTCAGCCGTACCAGACACAACTGAGGTGCATGCACAGATTTGCATTAAACCATAGATTACTTTTTAGATATGAGGAAAGTTTAGTGTTTATCTTTGGGGGAGAACACTGATCTGGGTGAGGATTTACTCTGAAAAGAAAGCAGCTAAAAACCCAAAACCTTCTTTACTGTGCAGTGGCCTATTTGTAATATGCATTGCCAGCTCTTTATAGGGGAAGATGTTGAAGACTGTTCCATTTTGAAAATTTATCTGAGAGCAGTTCAAATAAGTGATTAAAAAAAGCATTACCTTTGCCACAGTAATGCCCTTGCCAGCACGGGGGGGTAAAACCATGATGTCAGTACCACTGTGAAGCTGTCAAACCCAGAATGTTTCTGTACAGCATCTACAAGTTGTCCTGGTTTTCTTTCAGATCTTCTTACTGGTGCAGAGCCGGAGATGGAGGGATGGCCTGTGCTCCAGGACAGTGGAGTATCATCGTTTAGATCAGAACGTTAACGAAGCCATGCCTTCCCTGAAAATAACCAATGACTACGTCTTTTGAAAGCACTGTGATCTGAGTTTGCTGAACTTAGCACTCTTTGCCTGCCCGGTCGTGTAATGATATTCAGGTATTCTAAATAAGCTGCTTGTACGGAAATGAGATGTACTCTCTTTGACCTGGATGTTTTGGAGATTAAATCTCATGGAAGATCAAGGGCATGATCCATCTGTTTGCCACTTTGGTCGGGTTTTATATCAACTGTAAAGATAGAGAGTTTAATAAATTAGTGCTCTTTCCATTCATTAAGCATCATTCCCTTCTGTCTGGAGCAGTCTTAATAGTCATACTACAAAAAAATAAGCATAAAATATTTTAGGTCTAATAAATTAATGACTTTGGCATCACTAAATCAAATTAATGATCTCTTCGCTAATCACTTACATGGCTCATAAATTTCACTATATTGCAAACTTAAAATATAATTACTTTTTTCTGTGCTTAAATTCTGATGCTGCAAGTCTTTCATCTCGTTTTTTTCCGATTCTGTTTTCTTGCATAATTTGATCCTATTTTGGCAAAATAGTTAGAATGGCAATCTAATAATTTCTGTATGTGTTCATGCCATAAATAATTTAAAAATAATGATATATAATCCATTTTATTTCAGAAGTGTTATACCTTATATTTCCTAAAATGTTTAAGGTGTTAGTAAAGGTACGCAGGTTCTTGACTGTCCCTTTTTTTTCTCTGATGCTATTTATGACTACTTCATTGTCTTTGTAATTAATGAGTGGAAAACAAGCCTTGTTGAATAATTTTACTAAAATGTAGATAGCTGACAGGCTTTCAATACATCAAAGCTTTCTGTTGAATTTTAAGACAGTTAGGAAATGGCTATGTGATTTGTTATATTATAAATGGGAGAAGCTGTAAGAATAATTTATTTGGTTGTTTTTCTGACCCGGGTAACAGACAGGTGAAAGTAAGGGTGTGTGGGCTGCCAGTCTGTGGACAGTGCACTCTCATTTTTGACAAACATTTATGCATTAGTGTAAATCAAGTTACTGCTACAGTAGTTTTGTTTTTTTTTTTTTTTTAATTTGTCTTTTGTACTTCCATTATTTATGTTTTCATGAGTTGTAAAATATAAAATTTTAGTTTTCTGTACATTCTGTTTGTGATTTAGTTTTCAGACTGATATATTTGTAAATAATGGTGAATCAGAACCCCATAATTAATGACTTGGTATTCAAGTAGTTATGTAACAAATGAATTTCTCGCCTGTTGGCATGAGGAGTCTGAAGGCATGTTACTGTCTTAGGAATGAAATGCTAAAAGTTCTATATCCTACTGTTAAATGCATTCTTTTCATAACCACAGAAAGTAAAGCACAAACAAAATATCCCAAAACTCTTTTCTTGCAGTAATTTTTATTGTATTTGGACTTGTATCACTTAATATTTTGAATAAGGTTTTTAAAATAAATGACAATAATAAGCCTGTGTTTCTTATCTTAACTATTTCACTGCTTTTATACAGTAACTTACCATAAAGAACTTGCTTATGCTTGGAATTGGAAACCATTTCAAAACCATCTTCTCTGTTGCCCATACTGGATGTATGAAGGTTTGTTATATGCATCTGTTAAATGGTGTGTAGGGTAGATAATGAGGTTTAAATTAAATATTTTAAGCTATGGGAATTAATACATTCTTTAACAGGATTTGTTTAGCTCACAT
Organism: Leptocoma aspasia; assembly: GCA_013399835.1. NCBI lineage: Eukaryota > Metazoa > Chordata > Aves > Passeriformes > Nectariniidae > Leptocoma > Leptocoma aspasia. Next base: position 308,584 of record VXAX01007844.1, on the reverse strand, counting down.
TATTTAGCTATAATTGTTGTGGAAGATACTTGAAATTCTTACCTGACCATACCTACTTTGAAGTGTAACACTGCTGTGGTCAAGATCAAAAGGGAAAGGTTACTTTGCAAAGCTTCTGTAGGATGTTTAAATATTGGAATTTGAGGAGTTTTTGCACCCAAGAAATTCAGTAACTTTATAATCAGTAAGTTAACAAAAAGTTACTAATTTTAAGTGTAGTACATTGACCCTTGGCAGAAGCTTGTGTTCCTTTCAGTTTGGTCCCACAGGCCTTACACAGAACCCACAATGAAGAACCTGGCTGTGCAGAAGTACAGTGGTACCCACATGAGAAGTTTCATTTTCTCTTCAACCCACACAGTGAATTAGGCCACTGAGACAAATGTTAGGTTTTCACCCACTTTCCTCACTGTAATAGCTTCAGTAGTGTTTAAAAAATACAGAACATTAAGAGCAGTCTAAATTAGTAGAAATAAGGCATATTCTGTTGTTTTCTGGAGTTCATAGATATGAACTTCATCCATGTTGGCTGTCTTCCAAAGCTCTTCAAGCACAGTTCAACTGGTGGAATAAAACAATGTAAATGTTCTTTCAGCTTTCTGAACAACTAACAGTGTCTTCTTTGAGACTATATGTTTGAGGAATAATCTTGCATTTCCTTGCCCTGCTTCCTTCCAATTGTCCTTGTGGATAGGCTGTCTCTAAGGAGACATATTTATTAATCTTTACAGCTTTTAAGCTGTTCCTTACAACAAAGCCACTAACTTCTGGAGGAGGAATGCACACAGCTAATGGCATGATTGACAGCTTTCCCTAAAAAGCTCACAGAAGGCAAAGGCCTGGTTTAGCTCAGTAAACCAGTAAACTGTTTTGCAGTCAGCACATTTTGAAATGCTTGTGGGTTTAGCTGTGCCATGACAATAGCTGTCCCACAGATGTGGGATGGTCGTTAGGTGTTTAGGCCTAATGACCCTTGGGCTGGACTGCAAGTGTTAAATCAATCCTCTGCTGAATTGCCCATGTGGCTGTTCTCTGAAAATGCTCTGCATGAGATTGCCTTAGAGGAGAAAATCACATTATGAGCCTTTTGCTCATGGAGTCATACCAGGACTGAAACCTTTTGAATTGGGTAAGTGATATTTGAGGTCATGAAATGATGGTTTGCACATGTGTTTTCTCTAGCAGAGGACAGATTTGCCTCACTCAAGTACTTCAAGCACTTAAGATGAGCAGTTATTCTTTGCTTGCTCTACTGTGGTGCACATCCTCTGTCACAGAAGTAAGAAAAACTTTTTAAAAATAGAAATATTTTTAAAAATTATGTTCTTCCCTAATGATAATAAGGGCAGCGTATAAGAATCATTTTAAATTCAAAGGGAATTTATATGAATTTGAAATCCTTGGAGTTCTTTAAAACAGTGAGTTTAGTTTGGGGAGTTACCTAAACAGATGGTCTTTTTGGATACTAATTTATTTTAAGGACTTGTGGTGAGCCTGTCGGGTTGACAGTCACTGCAGAAAGTTGCCTCAGGAGATGGTTTGCTCACAGCAAAGTTTGAGGATGCATCACAGCAAATGATACTGCCGTGATGATATCCGTGTTCGTGAAGGCTGTGCATTGCTGCTGCCCGGCGCTCAGCAGCAGAGGCTGCAGTGCCGATTCACAGCGGCCGTTTGTACCCTGACAGAGCCACGCTGCCCTCCGCTCCCTGCCCTGCGGCAATGACAAAGTGCAGCTGCGTTTGTAGCAAGGTGGTGGCGGAAGCAAACTTGGCGAGTGGCGATCTCAGCTCCACCCTGGCCCGGGGCGGTGCCGAGCTGCTCCAGCTCACCTGGTGTCGTTCTGCTGGGGAGAGAGTCCTTGTGTGCGTGTCACCTGCACCTGGCGCAGGTGAGAGGTTTGACACGAACACAAGGACTTGGACTTTTTTCTTTCCCCAAAGATATTTTTTCATTCTCAACAGCCCTTGGACTATTGCCTGAGCAAGGGAAGTGCTTGCTGAATTGGCTTGGGCGGTCAATAGCTGCTGCCTAATAGCACCAATAAAGAGGGAAAGGTTTTTCCTGATCCGGTTTTACAAGGGCTCCAGCAGCCCCAGGAGAGTGTGGCATATGTCATCCACTGTGCAATAAAAGAGCCATTTGCTGATGGGGCAATCGGGGTTGAACTACTGGGTTTTAATTTCTTTAATTGAATTTGCCTGTGGAAAATTAAGAGCAGGCAATCAAAAATTCATAAAGTGCTGAGATCAAACAGAGGAAAAAGCAAGCGGATTTATGTCACATCTCACCAACAAGAAATGTCTTGATGAATTTCTTTAGTGAAGAAAGGAAACTTTCTCACATTAAGGTGAATTATGGCTTCCATCAATATTCTGATAAAAGGAATAAAATATTCCTGAAGAGCTTTCTGATTAAACTTCCCAAGATGAAAGTTCAAGCTCTATTTATGTAGGTTCTTGTTAGTGGCTGGGTGTTATGAAATGTGGAAAGAAATAATGAATAGGATAGTTTAAACAAATGATACATTTCACTTTTACTACCCAGGAAATCAGGTATTTTAAAATATTAATGGTTTAATTTTCATTTAGCACCAGTGCATATTATTCAGCTCTAAGTCAACTGTCCTTGGCTGCTGCTCAGTTGTGTACAAGGTGAAGAGAGAATGGTTTATCTGGGCAGGGCGCTTTGAGTTACGGGAAATTAATTTGCAAGGTGGAGATGAAAAATGTCATATCTCTTAAATGAATTTCAAGGCTATAAAAAGAATAGAAAGGGAAAAGAGAGAGTTCTGTGTCTCTTACACAGACTCCTGTTAATAAAAACATTGGTCAGGGGTTTTCCAAGTTATGGGCAGTTTAGGAAACCTGTGATGAGCCACAGTGGGGGAGATTTTATTTGCTTTTATTGTTGGTGGAAACCTGGCATGCTGAGCAGAGAGAAACCTGTCTGGCAGCAGGTACTTGCTCAGGCTTCAATTTTCTGCCTAAATTTGGAGGCAGTGAAGCCTCCTGGGGTTGGGGGGATAGGAGGGACTTGTTATCTGGCAGCTGTTGTTGCTCTGGAAGGGAAGGAGCAGGGTCTCGCAGCAGAGCTCCTCACCTGAGCCGCTGTCAGGGAGTGAAGGCTGCAGGTGTGTGCTGGGAGGTCCTGTGGGCAGCACTGGCCAGGACCTGCGTTACTGAGAGCTTGACAGCCCCAGGGGAGGCTCTTGCTGTCCCTGCCTCACTGTGCTGCCTGCTCTGGAAGTCATTTTCAGTCATTTTAGGATGCTGAGCTGGTTCCCTGTGCAGCCAGACCAGCACCGGAGGTGGCTCAAGGCAAGTGATGGAGGTGTTGAGAGCAGAGGTGGGGCTGATCCCTGCTCAGTAGCTGCAAACTGTTTACTTTCATTTCTTGTTACACTTACGCCATCATTGCCATCATCAGGATTTCTCCTAACCTTGTGTTGCCCCATGGCAGGGGAGGTTGGAACTAGATGATCTTTAAGACCCCTGTGAACCCAAACCAGACTGGGAGTCTGTGGTTCTAGAGCTGTTTCTAAGTCATCTCATAAACCCAAGCCCAAACAAGAACATTTACACTGCAGAGGCCAGGTGAGCGATGGTTGCTACAGTCTCAGCATCACGATTTTTGTTACTGAGAGGCCAAGCCAGACCGAGGATTTGGGGTCTCTTCTGGTTTGAATTGTTTCTTGTGGGAATTTTCTTGTGGGGAAATCTCTGAGCAGACCCTCTGGGGAGGCTGAGGGCTGGTGCTGCCCCGTGGCAGTGCTGGTGTGTGCATGGTCTGCAACACCACAGCACCCCCTGTGCTGTGCAGCTTCCCTGGCCTGTCCCAAATCCCAACTGAAGCTGCATTTTGTGTTCCTACAAGGCTGAGTAGCTTTATGGGAGTGCTAAATCCTCGTGTAAGGCTGATAGAGCAGTAATCTTCAAGGCCATATATCCCAGCCTCCACAAAGCAGCAGAACTAACAACATCATTTTTGCACCTTTTTTTTTTTTTTTTGGTACCATAAAGTGTCCTTTAAAGAGAAGTCCCTGTACTGGTTTATGTTAAACTTTTCCAATACAGACCATATGAATGTCCTTGATGTAACAGAAAAATCGTTAATACAAGAACTTCTCAGCTTCACTGTTTCCAATATATCTAACTAGAAAGGGAAGAATGACATCTCTTCTGTAATTGATCCTTAAATCATGATCAAAATCATTTAGCAACCTTCTAAAATTTATTTTTAATTACAAGGTCTGTTGCCTTGCTATTAACACTGAAAATCACTAATCTATTCAATTTCCTATCTTGATTAAAAATAAAATACGTAGATTGTGTTATCCTTATTGAGGTACACTCCTTGAGGTTTTATTAAAGATTAACTGAAACCAGATTTAATCTTTATATACTATTCTGTAAACAATGTTGAAATGTTGGTGTTTAAGGAAACTGATGGGGTTAAGAACTGGAGTTGAGTTTCACAGGTGTACCCAGGCTACTGAGATATTTAAAATTCAGATTACACGAATTGCAGGATCCTAGTGTTTGTTGATCACAAAGCTGACCCTCATTATCAGCTGGCTCTGCAAGGCAGTAGGATTATGTTGTATATTTTTGTCAGCACCTCCAGCACCATCTTTCTGTGTCACATGGTGGCTTTGTGAGGACTGATGGAAGTGCTTTTTGTCCCTGGGGAAAATGTTTATGCTCTCTACATAACTGTTCCCCCTCTGCAAGTTGAAGACAGTGAATTAAACCTTCAAAAGTACCCACATAGCACTGTTTTTCCATTGAAAAGAGCCCTAATGACTCACTTTAGATGTATCTTTTAAGGTTAACTCATGATTATTGTTAATAGTTACATTTCCAAATTATAACATTCTCAAGTTGCAGTCACTGGGGCAAGGAACAGCTGATTATCCTTTATAAAGGTGCAAAGCTTTTTCAACATCTAAAATTGTGCTTTTAGTATTAGCTGACAAACTCTACCAGTTGATCTGGAATAGGTTTTAATTTCTAATGCATGCTGACTGTGAATCCTAACAGGTGGAGTGCCAGATGTTCAGAAAAGGAGAATTATATTCCACATTGTTTGGGGAGGAAAAGAACGCTGGAGCAAAGGGCATAGTGGCATCATGCAGAAATCAAGCCAAGATCTTCCAAGCTGCAATGTCACATTTTCAGTATCATTCCCAGGAAAGATTCTCTGCATTGGAATAGGTGATCCCTAGAGAAGGAAAGCTGTCTTTGATCCTGAGTACAGAGAGTTTGGGCTGGGTTGTGCCACAAACTGACAGAAAGGCTCTGTGACACACGGTATCACAGCAGTTGTGGGGCAGTTTGAGAGGCAACTTTCTTTTGTGCAATTTGTTATAATTTTAGCTTAACATAAGGTGTGCAGTTTATCCAGGGGCACGGACAGGAGCAGTTCAGGGCCTGGGGGAGGAGGTGTCACTTGAAGTCCTCTGCTGTGGCTGAGTGGTTTGTGACAAGGATGTCCTTCTGCATCATCCTTGGTCTGCACGAGACTGATCTGCAGGAAGAGCTTGTTAAAGAGAGCCAGGACAGCAAACTGGGCAGTTTCTTTATCTTTGAACCCCAGAAAAACCCTATGCTCACCATTTCTCATTTCAGTGTGAATATTTTGGGTATCACAGCACAAACAAGATGTATTTTGCTGCTGGTGGGCAGTGGCTGTGAGAACGAAAGGATCGTTCTGTCATCTCTGGCACTTGCCTGGAGTGCTGCCTGCTCCTGCCTGGGCCTGGGCAAGCAGGCATTGAAACTATTAAATTAAAGTGGTACTGCAAAAAGAACTGGTATTTGTTTTAATTTAAATTTGTATTGCAAAAAGAACCTTACAGAGGAAGGTATTTTATCTGGCAAGCAAGCTTACCTTTCTGGGGATGTGAAACCATCGTTGCTGAGGACAAATTTTCTCGAAGTAATACCCAGAAGAAAAATAGTAATCACTTTAGATATTAAAATAATTTATTATTTATTATTTTATTTAAAATAATTTACTTTTCACAGCTTTCCCCGATGCTGGCCAGCCCTTAGAGCAGCCAGCAGGGGGGAGTGTGGCTGCGCCTTGGAAGGCACCTGGCAGGCAGCAAAGGGCTGGAAAAGTGCAAAATAAGTTCAAGAATGAGGGTTAGGATAAATTCCTTTGGACAAAACTGACACTGTGAGATGGAGAGCATGAGCCCATAGAGCAACCAAGATGAGGAGGGGTGTTAAAGGGGTTTACTTACTTTTTAAAAAACCCCAGTTTATTTTATTAAAAAATATTCAAGAAACAGAGTTTTTTACCTTGGAGTAATGACCTCGATGATCTTACACTGTCTTTTCCAATCTAAATGATTCTATCTTCTTCTTAAACTGTATTCCCAGCCCTTTATTTTTTAGTTTTGTCCTGAAAAATGTGTGTCTCTAACATCAGAAGCTCTTATGTATTAATCCATCTCAGCTGTAATAAGTTTATAAGAATAAAAACTGTCTTTACTCCTGGGGGGCTCAGCAAAATATCCTTCAGCTTTGAAATCACACAGTTCTTCTCTAACTCAGGGAAAAATAAATGTTTCCTCAATCTAACATGTATTTATTTTATTGTGCAAGAGGAAAACATTGGAAAACAAAGACACCAATCTCCCTAAATGTTACTGCACGGGAGCAGAAATTATTAGAAAGAAAAAAAATACTGCTATTTATAGGATTGTAATATGATAACTTTTACCTGACAGCACCTAACCTTTTCCAGGGCGCTATACAAATGATTGCTACGTGCTTGAGTAAATACAGATTTAAAAATACATCACCAAAACACCAGTTAATTGATTAATTACATGCACACTGCTAATACCTAGTTCTTGTTGAACTTGATGTCTGAAAAGTGGTTATTTTATGTCTGTAAATAGCTTGCCTGCCTAATTACTTGCTTAGCCATTTCTCCTTCCAATTACACACATGTGCAGTTGTCGTATGGGAATTGCTAATGCTTGTGGATGTGCAATGTTGGGCAAAGATGCCTTAGAAACTCAGGAAAGACATTTCTCCGTTTGGGAGAAACATAAAAATTCTTGGCTCTAGAGCAGCTGCTGTATCTGGGGTGATCTCCAGAAAAGGCCTCCTCCCTTCCCCAGTGCTAAAGGAAAAGTGCCCAGTGCTGAAAAAGGCTCCAGACCAACAAGCAGCACTGGGAATTGTGCATCATCTGCAGTATCATTTGTCATCCTCCTTCTTGAAGTCTTGACAGGCTCCACAGGGGTCCTCTGATGGCTCTCGAGCCACCAAGGGTCAAGAGAACCCTTCTGAGGCTGTGGAAGATGCACAGATGAGTTATTCTGTGCCTAACAGCTGAGAGCAGGAGAGGATCTCCCATGCCCGTCCTCAGGAACCCCAGAGCAGCTCAAGTCAGTCCTGTATTGCTGATTCATTTTCATGTTTACAGCAGCAATTAACTTCCGTTAAAATTGATTGTAACTCCCACCAGGGAGCACTCAGAGCAGAGTTCTGCTTATGTTCAGAGGACTCTGATGTGCCTCTGAAGCCTGGCAATCCTTCATACTATTCCTCTTTATGTTCCATGCAAAAAATAAAATTAAATAGAAAAGTCAAAATAGTCACTAAAATTGCTACAGCCATTAGCATGCCTCTTTGCCCAAGATTAAGCTGATATATTTCCTAACAAAAGTTATTCAGAATTGCTAAAAGAAAAAGAATACTATCATGGTGGCACCCACCAAGCTTTTGGGTTAACTTCCTGCTTTATTTCTCTGTAATTTGCCAGTCCCAGAACCCAAACATAATCCAGAGGTGGAAACTGCATCAGCAGAGATAATGATAAAAATTTTCTATGTATTTCTGTCCAGTTTCTTGTTGCTTTGAGTGCTGTTTAATTCCCTCCTTACAATGAGTTGCAAACAGATGCTTAGGTAATTGAGGGCTGAGGCTTTAGAGATGATGGTCCAGGCTCTGATGCTGTTACTCAGGCTGGATTACACTTACTTCAAAAGCAATCCCACCAGCTTTGGTACAATAAAAGAAACAATATTGAAGGGGAAAAAAAGCCTAAACTAAACTGAGCACTGTGTGCAGCTCTGTAAAGGAAAACTGTTCCTATTGAAACGCCTCTGACAGCTTGTGCTGAAGTTGCAGGAAGGACAAAGTGGTCTCTTAACAGGTTTGCTTCTTTTTGCCAGATGGTCTCAATCTTGTTTGGGTTTACAGAGCTCTTCCCCCCTCTGTCTGAATTGCTCCTGAGATTAATGTCAGCAGTTTCTGCAGGAGGCTCCTCAGAGGGTGAGGAGCAGAGGGGCAACATTCTGTCTGAGTGAGGAAAATAAAGAAAAGCAAATGCAGAAAATCACGGGGAGTTTTGGCTGCTTGGCCTTGGGTTGAGAGCAGGGGGAATGTGATTTCTTCCCCTCTCTCTGCTGACCCCTTGGCTGGAGGAAGGATGCCCTGCTGGGGGTGTGGGTGGGACTGTGAAAGGAGGAAAATATGCCACTTCTCTGAAAGTAAACAATTCTTTTTCCTCCATTCATGGCACTTGCTGCCAAGTGTGTCTCAAAATGCCCCACTGATAGAGGGAAGGGGCTGCCTACATTCCCTGTCAAATTAGGGAAGTCTTCTTGGGAAGGTGGAGTCACATCAGTGTTCAGGGCTGGAGATGGGCAGGTACTTCTTGCATAAACAAATCTTTCGGTCTGAGGGTTTCTCTGCTGTGCCAGCAAACCTCCCCACACTGCCATCAACCCCCTCAGCCTGGTTATGTTCTCCCCAGTCCAGGAATGCACAGCTCCACCAGCTTGGTCTTGCTGAGCCTTAGTTTGCTGTGAGGAACCCAGCAGAGATGAGGGAATTCAAACCAAGCAGCCAGTTTTCTGTTTCAGGACAGATTATCTTGAAATTTTTACTATAGAGGGGCTGATGGAACCAGCATGGTCATGTCAAAATATCTGACTGACATGTTGGGTTTCAAATAGCCCTTTGCTCTTGAGATACTTAAAAGCTTTTCCAAACATATTCTTCTATCTCTGGGGACATAATCTGCTTGTTGCATTTCTAGTCTGCTAAAGATTGCCTTTTTGCTTCAAGTGAGAATATTTGAATGTCACAATTCCTTCTACTTCCTAAGTGGGGCATTTACAGATTTTTATACCAGCAATTTGTTGTGGAAATTGCTGGTTGGATAAAGGTCTTCACTACAGAAATTATTTACATAATGCATCTCCTATTACCATCAATCCCCTTTTAAAAAAAGGAAAGAAAAAGCCAAACCCTCAAATATTTTCTGCTTTTGAAAACACCAAAAGCCTGTTGCTTCTAGCAGAGCCTCCGCATCCTCTTCTGCATCACTGAAGCTCAGGCCATGGTTTAGACTTCATGTGCAGAGTGTAACTGCCCCAAACTCAGAATTTCAGGAACGCTTGGCATCTGAAATTTGCAAAATTATGTAGCTGAATCCCTTCCTCTCCAGTTAGTGTTTTCACTATTTCACCGCATTTTAAGGCTTACATTTAAAATTTTGCCTTTCCCTTATTTTTAGACAGATTACCACTTTATAAATAAAGATATGAGAATTATGAAAACTCTGGAGAAAGATGGGTTTTGGGGTGATAAATTATGCAGCAGCCCTGTCAGTGATGTGTGTTCATTAACAGCGTGATGCTACATGTATTTTATTTGATGCCAAGCTGCAAGATGAGCCTTTCCTTGCCTGTGCAGCTGATCCACACATCCTCTTTAAGCAGCAGGATCCAAGCCCTGCACGTGCCATAGCCTGGTGTGATCCCTGGGAGAGTCGGGGGGCTGGACCACAGCTCCATCCTGGCAGTGCTGCTGCTGCTGCCTTCAGGGCTTGTTTCTGATTCCTGTGCCCCAGCTGGGCTCAGGTATGCTGTCATGTACCTACATCTCCTTGCAATAACACAGCAATAAAACTGCAAGATGTCTACAATCTGTTTGTAATCTCCAGAATATCACCACCTGCATCCTGTGACTAAAGGATGTAAATACTTCCTTCTGTGCAGAGCTGCCAAAACTTTCCTGAGGCTCAATTACCAAGTGAGCAGTTTTAGTTTTGCAGAGGTTGTAAAGCCTTTTTTCCCCAACAATGTAGCTTTTGTCCATTTTTCTGTTTTATTTGTTTTTGTTTTTCCCTTTTGCTCACTTCTCTTTCCAGGGAGCCTGTTGTTCAAAGCTCAGCCCAAGGATTTGCAGAGCCCTAGGCTACTCCAGGTTACAGCTTTCCTGGAGGCTCTGGAGGAGATGCTTTGCAGCAAAACTGTGAACTGCACCTGACTTGTTCTGTATTACAGAGGGAGAGAGGTTGTTAGATTAGGTATGTGTTTTCCAGTCCACCCAGGTGTCTTTTCCAGCTGCAACACTCTTAATCTGAGGTAGGAAGCTGGTATGAGCTATGAATACATTTATTACTGAACAGTAGCAATGGGATATGTAGAATGTGCAGGCAATAAAAACATGGACACTTTCCAACTGCTCTTGGCAAAATGCTTGATTTGGTTGAGATTTATCATAACAAATCATCTCTGCTGGAGGTGGGCTTTCAAATACTCAGGTATGTGAGAAGGTGTACAAAGGTGTTTGTGGCGGAAGAGCAGCAGCCACAGCAGTGGAGCTGAAGCTGTGACAAACTCCAGCAGAGCTCATCCTTTCTGACACCTGCAAAGTGGCCATGTGCCTTGCCTTTGCTGTTCTAGAATTTACTACAAATAATTTTATTGCAGTGCTGTCCAAAGGCCCAAACTCCAGTCAGAGCTGTGATGAACTGAACATGCTGTTACACTGTAAAAAAACCAAAGTTAAACTGCTCTTAGCCCATCCATGTGATGCATCTCACAAGTGTTCCAAGCCTATCCATGTTGTGCAAAATATTCAGCAATCTGCTCTCTGCTTTTGACTATGATCTCTGCACAGCAATTGGTATTTTGGGGCAGTTGCTGCATCTGATTTATACCCAGGTAGCTTAATCCTCAAAGGGAATTAACACTTCAGTGGCAGCATCATTTACAAGGAATAGCACATTGCTTGTCTAGAAGATCATCCTTGCTGTGACTAATTAACCCAGCATGCTCAAGTGCTTTGTGCAACTGAGGGTGGAGTTCCATTTACCTCCAGTTAAGTGGGGGAGCCTGGTGAGCCCCTCCTGCAGAGAGGGAGAGCAGCTCCACTGCTCAGCAGCATCGCCCCAGGGCTGTGCCAGAGTTTTTGGTAATGGCAGATCTGCCACAGGGAGTCTGGCAACTAAAATTATTTCCAATAAAAAATCTCCCATGACTGAGTATTCAGAATACTTAATTAGCTGAAAGCCATGATATCTGTCAATCATGTGTTGCCTCAGATTTTGCATTTAAAGGGCAGAGTTATTACTGAAGACTTATTAAAGGAAATTACTGGTACGGTTGGCTCAGATCTCACTAAGAAACAAGATTATAGATGCGTAATGTTACCATGGAAAGCCAAGCATTTTAATCATACCCCAGCATGTAGTAATAGAGTTTCAAAAGCCATGCTAGCAGAAAACTTAACAAAACCCAGGTGCTAGACAGATACTTGAATATTAGTGAGCATTCAAGGGAACTTTTAAAGGATTCAATTTGTCTTGGGGCTTTGCTGCTGCAGTAGCAAGTCCTCACTTCTGTCTTGCATGTGTTTGACATGCATGTAAATGGATGCACAGCGTTACAGAGCAATGGAGAGCTAAATCCTAGGGGAAATAAACCCCCAAATGACCAGATTTCCAAACATTAGGAATCTCAGGAATATGTGTCCTGCAGAGGCTGCTGTGTTGGCTGCTGGTTCGGTCCACAGGTGCAGTATGTTGTACTGGTTTGGTGCTCTTCCTGGAAGAACAGGACTCAAGTGTGCACTCATGATGAGATTAGGAAACCAAAGGGAAAGCCCTGGGCTGTAAGAGAGCTGATTTGTTGTGGGTACATTAAAAATAATAATAATAATAGAAGTAGTAGTAGTAACAATAATAACAATCATAATCATAATCATAATATTTTGCCTGTTTCCATATACTTCCTGTGATCTCATAATGTTAATAAGATCATAATGAAATTCTGGAAAATTTTGGTCTCAGTCATGAAACCAGAAGGGGATGCCCTGGTCTTCTCCAGAATGTCACAGGACAGTGGCTCTCTATGCTGCTGATTAATCATAGTTTCTTCTCATGCAAAGGGAAGTTATGAATATTTGGAGGCATATTCTCTTAGGCAGGATTTAGTGCCTGAACTGTGATTGGTGTCAGTAATGAGATAATACCATTCTTTACCCTTCTCCTGTCTGTGCATAAAGAACAGGTATTATCAAAGACAGCAAAGAGGTGAGTTTGCTGCCAGCCAGGAGAACTTTTTAATTGTATTCCTGTGAAGGAAGCCTGATGTTTAGACCTTATGGATGTGTGCTAGGGATTTCCATGGTGGAAAAAGATATTAATCTTCTATCTGGGAAGACATATTAGGTCCATTTGATTTGGATTAGTTTGTTTCCTGAGCTCTAATTTCTGAACCTCATGAATCTGGGGGACAAAGTGACAGCTGCTGCAAATGGATCAGTGCAGAGGCTGATGTAAAGAAAATATGGACAAGTTCCTTTCAAAGAGTCAGTGTGGTCTGTGAAATTGGATTCACAGCTCAACAATGTGAGAGGATACATGAAGAGGCCATGCCTAATCCCAAATGCTCTCAGAGTACGGGAACAGTCGCTCATGGATTTCAGGCTTTGCGATCCGACAGTTTCAGACTCACTGATGCTTTTTAATGGTCCTACCCCGTCATAGTCTCATTCACTGTGTAGTAATCCCCTTTAGGTTAGAGCATAACTCCTTAGCTTTTCCTTGTTCCTTCTGCTCCCACATTTGGAGAGATGCCTTCATGCCTCACTGGACTGTCCTGCTTACCCCCAGGACAGGACTGCTGCCTCCTCCATGGTCTGTGCCTGTCTGGACCACACTATCACCCTTCCTCCTTTTCCTTCCCACTTCCCACATCTGAGGTATTGAACTGTGGAATTATTGTTAGGCAAGCTATGAGTCCCTCCCAGGTAAAAGCTTTCAAGCCCTTTGCTTGAGTTTGTTGGTTAAACCAACAGGTACAGGAATGGCCTCCTGTCCCATTTTGTGAGCAGTGAACTGCTGTTAATATGTAAGTGAAGTAGGCAAGTTTTCTTTTTTATCCCTGATGATGAGACTAAATAATACCTCATTACTTAATTGGACACATGTCCAGTTTTAGTGATTTATTATGCCTGAGACATGGCAGAGGAAAATAAAATGTGTGACTGGGGAATACCCAAGAAAAAAAAAAAAACAAAGAAAAACGTTGTCCTTCTTGGACATAGCTTTTGAGTTTTAATTGGCTAATATATATATCTATAATGTTATCTCAAGAAAATATATATATTTTTTTTTGCTAATTAGTTAATCCCCGTCTGGTGCTAATATAAAACTGTGTTTCAGGGTGGTTTGTTGTTGCACAGCTGAGGAGTAAGGCAATTAGTAGTAACATACACTAAAGCTGAGTCTCCAAACTTACACAAAATGTTTAACGAGACAACTGGGATGCATATGATTGGGAGCCAAATGTGTTGCAAGTTGCCTGCTGTTATTAAACTGAAAACACGTGGTTTGGAGCATCTCCCTTACAACTGCCCTGTTCCTCCCACTTGGCAGGGTCCAGCCTCCCAGGACAGCAGCTGTTGGAATCAGGGTGTTGTGGGCTGAGCTCCCTGTCCAGATGTTTTACAGAGCTCTTGAATGCTTTCTCCTGCTGCCAGATCTCCAGCAAAGTGAACAGCTTCGTTGTAGGCACTGCATTGCAATGTCAATAATTGATTATTTCAAGTCCTACTGAGATCTTGGCAATCAAACTGTTGGCAGCCTGGAAAATCTCAGCAGTGAGGTAGAAGACCTTTTGTCTTGGAACCTTGTATTTTCTGAAGTTGTATGTTTAATTGATGTGGCTATTATTTCACCTGGAAGAAGGTGCATTATCAAACAAACATGCTTTAGTCAGGAGACTTATGAATTCCTGTAAAAGTAGTCCTAAAAAATAAAAAACCCCATGGACTGTGTGGATCTTGCCTTACAGCCATCATTCATTGAGCTGAGCCCCAAACCCAGATTTGAGGGCTGTTTCTCTGCAGACCTGCCTGTGTGCAGGCTTTGGGTGAAGAGCCAAGTTAGGCAGTGCTGTTGGGCACTGCTGGCTTGAGCTGGGCTTTAGGTGCAGTTTCTTCAAACCTGAGTTTCTTCTGATGCTGGAGGGAAGTTATTCCCAAAGTGCTTGTGGTGGAGGGAGAGCTGGGTCTCCATCTACTCATGGTGATGATGCTTAACTTAGGTCCATCAGCCTCACAGGAGATGGGGACCATTTTCCTGCACCACTATGGGCTATGAGATTTATAGTTCACCCAAAGGTGTCTTGGATGTGAGTCCAGCTTATTTTCTCCTTGGTGATAGGATGAGGCTCAGGTGACTGGTAGGTTGGAGACCTCTATAGGTTTTTCATTTTATTTTGTGCAATTTGGACAGGACTCAGAGGCCCAGTGTGCTCCATGTCCAGTGCAGCTCATGAGCAGGTGCTTAGCAAAATGAAAACATCATTATTTTGGATGTCTCACTGACTCATATCTATGAGGTCAGGATTAAGCCCTAGTTTCTGGCTGCTTGTCTCAAAACTTACTTAAAATGGTTCCATTCTGATTTCATAGCATCACAGAATGGTTTGGGTTGGAAGGAACCTTAAAGCTTATCTTGTTCCAAACCCCTGCCATGGGCAGGGACACCTTCCACTAGACCAGGTTGTTCTAAGCTCTGTCCAAGCTGGCCTTGAACACTTCTAGAAATGAGGCATCTCTGGGCAATAATTTCTCTCTGATATGCAACTTTCACAGTGGAGTAATCTCTTTTTATTTTCATTATAGAGCTGCCATTAAGAAACAAAGCTGTCCTTAACAGATAGTGTGATGTTGCTGCCCAACTTGCACCATCTCCCCCAGCTGCCCTCCAGCAGCATTAGTCTAAAACTCAAACACTAATTTTCTTCAAATGAATAACAGTCCAGAATGAACTCCCAGGGTGTCTGTCTGTAAAAATGGTCAGCTCCCTAGCAGTAAATGGCAGTGTAGTAAATTAGAAAGGTATTTCATAACTTCAAAATTGATCATTTTTAAATAAATGTTAATATATTCAAAGGAAATTCTGTGATCCAACTGTGCCAGCCAATGCAAGCATTAAAGCTAAGAGTCAATCAAGACATAATTTTGTGATCATATAATTCAGAATTGCTATGTATTCTTTCTAACTCATTTTTTATTGCTGCAACTCTATTATGGATAGCTGTAAAATTCTGTTTATGCCTATTTGTTCCATTTCTTGACCCTTATTTAAAATGTAGTTTCTTACAATTCATTTTAAGCTGACAACATGTCAAACTCCGCAGGTAATAAGTGTGTTAATAGGAATACACTCTTTAACCACAGGCTTTCTCAATGCATTACGCATCAGTTGCTAATTGGACTTGGAGAAATTGCTAAAATATCTTATGTAAATTGGGTGTGATCCACAGAAGCATTCCTCTGGATCTGTGTCAGTGCAATAAATTTATTGACATCTGGTCCCTTTCCAGTTCCTTATGCCCAGAATAGCCTCCACATAGTTTGGATCTGCAGAGTACAGAATAAAAACTGGCTAAAAGTGACTGAAGTGATCCAGGTCACAGAAAACACCAATTTAGTTTCTTAGCCTGGTTTCCTAAAGAAATGACACTTGCAGTGTCAGGCTTGCAGTGTTCATGCTTATGTGGGGGTGTATAATTTCTTCTTGCCACTTTTGGACCTATTAACACAGTTTAACCCTATTTTCTGATAGTTGAGGCTTTGAAGTGAGGATATTCCTGCAAAACTAGTGAAAACAAACAGGCAGCAGAGAAAATCCTTTTCAGAGATTTAGACTAAGGAAAGGCTAAAGTATTACCTCAAGTCCTGGCTGAGCAGTGGGGAATCAGCAGAGGAGAGGGATCCTCTCACAGGGGTGCTGCAGGTGAGCAGAAATCTTCCCAAAGCTGAGGCTTTTAAATGCAAGCAGGACCTGCACTGGCTCTTGCAGAACTGCTTTCTTAGATCAATAGGAGGAGAGCTGGATTTTCCAAGTGAGTCACAAGTCCTGTTATGTTTCTTAACTGCTATAAGACATCTTTCATACCCTCTGTTTTATCTTTGGATTCTTTGCCTTGGAGTCAATCCAGAAATAAAGCAATCAGAAAGCTTCATTGTGTGTACATCTTAATATCTGGTCTGATGGGCAAGGCTGTATTTCTGGCTGCTGTTCTGTGTTTGTACATCTATTTTTTTTCAGCAATCCATTTAAGCAGCCCCTTGCAGGGGCTGTGCCAGGCAATACTTGCCTTCCTGTTCCTCTGTTGGGTTTATTGTTACTTGTAATACACTCACAAGGCTGCTGCTTGCTTTTATCTTGCCTTTTTACTGCCTTGCTTATTTTTGTCTTCATCCTACTCTTCTCTAAAGAGGTCTTTATGAAACAGTGTCTGTCTGCTATGCACGTCTCTTTTATTAATAATTCATTAATCAATTTAGACCAGAGGGAAAAGGCACCAAAACCAACAGCTAAAAGTGATCACAGCTCAGGAACAGCGCTGTGCATATTTTGCACCTCAGGCTGCATCATTTACTAGTGCTACCTGCAATACTCCTGCCAGAGAGCACTGAAGCTCTGTCTTTGTAGACCAGCTTAAAAGACCCCAAAAAGTTCTTTCTTGCCACATGGAAATATGCTCCCTGGGAAATCAAGTGGTATTGAGTAAAAATGGCATCATGTTTCTGGAAGTGGTGTTTGATTTTCGTAGGGATGCAGACATTCACGTGTGCTTACCCATGTCTGCTGGGCAAAGCAATTAGAGGTTCATCAAGAATTAAAATTCACCAGTGGCTGAACACTCATTTCACTGAAGCTTCTGGCAATGAAGTCAAAATTGTTTCTATGACATGCAGGAATTAAGGTCTAATTCTGAGCAGGCAGTTTGCTTTTAAGCCTATGTGATTTACCAGTTACTTTTAACACATGTTGGAGAGAGAACAGGCTTCCTTGGTCCAACTCACTCTTAAAAGTCACAGAATGGTGTGGGTTGGAAGGAACAATAAGGGTCATCCAGTTATGATCCCGTCCCATGGGCAGGGACACCTTCCACAGACCAGGTTGGTCCAACACCCGTCCAACCCAGCCTTGAACACCTCCAGGGCTGGGACATTCCCAGCTCCTCAAGGAGCTCTAGCTGATGGCAGGGCAGGACCAGGGCACTGGTCTGTGGAACACCCAAGGGAAAGCAACTGGATGGCAGCTGGAGCAGGGGGTGAGACCACTGCTCTTGTGCCCATACCTAATTACTCCCAAATAATGCTGTCTGAGCACCAGTGCTGTCTCCAGTGCTCCTCTGGCAGCTCATGCAGGGCAGTTTGATCATGCTTCTTCTTCCCAGCTTCAGCACAACTCCTGCATGCTGTGCTCACCCCTGGATTGTTTTGGCTATTTTACCATAANCACTTGCAGTGTCAGGCTTGCAGTGTTCATGCTTATGTGGGGGTGTATAATTTCTTCTTGCCACTTTTGGACCTATTAACACAGTTTAACCCTATTTTCTGATAGTTGAGGCTTTGAAGTGAGGATATTCCTGCAAAACTAGTGAAAACAAACAGGCAGCAGAGAAAATCCTTTTCAGAGATTTAGACTAAGGAAAGGCTAAAGTATTACCTCAAGTCCTGGCTGAGCAGTGGGGAATCAGCAGAGGAGAGGGATCCTCTCACAGGGGTGCTGCAGGTGAGCAGAAATCTTCCCAAAGCTGAGGCTTTTAAATGCAAGCAGGACCTGCACTGGCTCTTGCAGAACTGCTTTCTTAGATCAATAGGAGGAGAGCTGGATTTTCCAAGTGAGTCACAAGTCCTGTTATGTTTCTTAACTGCTATAAGACATCTTTCATACCCTCTGTTTTATCTTTGGATTCTTTGCCTTGGAGTCAATCCAGAAATAAAGCAATCAGAAAGCTTCATTGTGTGTACATCTTAATATCTGGTCTGATGGGCAAGGCTGTATTTCTGGCTGCTGTTCTGTGTTTGTACATCTATTTTTTTTCAGCAATCCATTTAAGCAGCCCCTTGCAGGGGCTGTGCCAGGCAATACTTGCCTTCCTGTTCCTCTGTTGGGTTTATTGTTACTTGTAATACACTCACAAGGCTGCTGCTTGCTTTTATCTTGCCTTTTTACTGCCTTGCTTATTTTTGTCTTCATCCTACTCTTCTCTAAAGAGGTCTTTATGAAACAGTGTCTGTCTGCTATGCACGTCTCTTTTATTAATAATTCATTAATCAATTTAGACCAGAGGGAAAAGAAAAGGCACCAAAACCAACAGCTAAAAGTGATCACAGCTCAGGAACAGCGCTGTGCATATTTTGCACCTCAGGCTGCATCATTTACTAGTGCTACCTGCAATACTCCTGCCAGAGAGCACTGAAGCTCTGTCTTTGTAGACCAGCTTAAAAGACCCCAAAAAGTTCTTTCTTGCCACATGGAAATATGCTCCCTGGGAAATCAAGTGGTATTGAGTAAAAATGGCATCATGTTTCTGGAAGTGGTGTTTGATTTTCGTAGGGATGCAGACATTCACGTGTGCTTACCCATGTCTGCTGGGCAAAGCAATTAGAGGTTCATCAAGAATTAAAATTCACCAGTGGCTGAACACTCATTTCACTGAAGCTTCTGGCAATGAAGTCAAAATTGTTTCTATGACATGCAGGAATTAAGGTCTAATTCTGAGCAGGCAGTTTGCTTTTAAGCCTATGTGATTTACCAGTTACTTTTAACACATGTTGGAGAGAGAACAGGCTTCCTTGGTCCAACTCACTCTTAAAAGTCACAGAATGGTGTGGGTTGGAAGGAACAATAAGGGTCATCCAGTTATGATCCCGTCCCATGGGCAGGGACACCTTCCACAGACCAGGTTGGTCCAACACCCGTCCAACCCAGCCTTGAACACCTCCAGGGCTGGGACATTCCCAGCTCCTCAAGGAGCTCTAGCTGATGGCAGGGCAGGACCAGGGCACTGGTCTGTGGAACACCCAAGGGAAAGCAACTGGATGGCAGCTGGAGCAGGGGGTGAGACCACTGCTCTTGTGCCCATACCTAATTACTCCCAAATAATGCTGTCTGAGCACCAGTGCTGTCTCCAGTGCTCCTCTGGCAGCTCATGCAGGGCAGTTTGATCATGCTTCTTCTTCCCAGCTTCAGCACAACTCCTGCATGCTGTGCTCACCCCTGGATTGTTTTGGCTATTTTACCATAACCAACTTTGCTCAACATGCCTCAAAGCTCCATGTGAAGATTCCCCTTTACTTCTGTCCTCCAGACAGAAAGCATTTGATTGTTTCTCCTATAACCTTCAGCATGTTTCATGGTAATCCTGCAGTGTTAATGCAGTTTAGTGCTCCATTAATTATTTTGGAGGTGGTCAGCCTGTGGTAATGATTGCACTACTCATTCAATGGGAAGGAAGAAGTTCTCAGCCCAATGTGTCTGGTCATCAAGGAGACACTTCCCTCTCTAAGGACAGTTAAAGCATCTTCTTAGTCTGCTTCTGACCTGGAGCTTTCCCCCTCTAATCGTCCTTTCAGTAGGCACAAAGCACCACATTATGAATGGAGCTCGAGCAACTCTCTGGAGGCAGATGAATCTCCAAATACATAAGATGCTAAAAAAGTTCTGATACTTCATCCAAGCTTCTGCCACTAAGTCACAGGAAGGGATAACATTGTGAGTTTGTAATTTATTTCCATATTCCTTAATCATATTTCAGTAGCTGTTTGGTTTATGACCTTTAAAACCACCTTAGATTTAGATTGATAAATGGGTAGCAAATAAATTTAGCAAAATAAGCAATTTCAGCCTATGGAGGGTCAGCAGAGGGCTGTGCAATCACAGCTTCCATTAATATGTTATATTTCAGTCAAAAGCTTTTAAATGCTGAAGGTTTTCAGAGGGAAAACCTATAGCTGTGATGAATGGGTTTCTTCTAATAGCTGAATGGGAAATGAAAATCAAAGTTAGGGGAGAACCGCTTTGTTTCTGCAGCACAGATGAAGTTGGAAGTGGTTTTCCTCTGGCACAGGGGCAAGGCAGTTGAGAGGGTTCAGTAATAAGAAAATTACATTTCAGCTCAAAGACCATTTGAATGGTCTTGTAAATTAGTTAATTGACAGAGATGATTCATAATAGCTATTATTATTATTA